>CANTUT010000729.1:15000-220000 GCA_947687605.1 Reutealis trisperma | reverse complement strand
AATAAGTTGTTGTAAAATGTTTAATTTCTTTAACTAGAGAGGGTAGGTTTTATTTCTTACTGTTGTTATGATTTAATTTGCTTGAGGACAAGCAAATACTCAAGTGTGAGGAAATTTGATAAATGCATATTTGTTTATGTTTTATCCCCTGATCTTACTATGTTTTATATTTAAATTGAGTTTGATTTATTTGTTAAGTGTTATTTCAAAGTTCTTTTAGGGATTTATATATTTTAGAAGCCACGGATCAATTTAGTTTGGAATGATGGAGCTAAGGCACAAAAAAATGGTGTACTTTGGGTGAAGGATTGAAGACCTATGCTTGAGCCATGCTCAAGGGCATGTGCGTGGTGTTGGGCATGTGGAATATGTAGGCAAAGTTGGTATTTTGACAGCTTTGAACACTTTGGAGTATTTTGAGCATAACTTGAGCTACAAATGTTTGATTGAGTCAATTTAGGTGTCGTTGGAAAGCTAAGAGAAAGAGCTACAAAAGTCATGAAGACCATAAAGCCTAATTCAGGTCCCAAGGACAGCCCCATGCCCATGGGTCAAGGCATGGGGTAAAGGTCAATTTGCAGCTTTGTCTAGAGAGTTCCCACGGGCATGGGCCAGGGCATGGAAACATCCTAGATCACTATATAATAGCAAATTAAAGGCAAAAAAAAAGGGAGAACCATAGGGGAAGGTGGCATATGGTTCCTTAGCTCGTGTAAATCATATATTTTATTTTAGAGAAGATTTGTAGCTATTTTCAAGGAAGATCCACTAGATCAAAAGCATCAATCAAGGATTGAAATCAAGATTTCCTTAAGCTTTGTCGTGAAGTATTTGGGTTTTCTTAATCTCTATCCTTCTTTGTTGTTTTCAGTTTCTAGCATGAACTAATTGCTTTTTATTTAGATTTGATGAACTTGTTTCAATTGTATGGATTAAATGATTTCAGTTTCAATGAATTCATCATTGATTGTTTTATTTTCATAATTAATCTTATTATTCTAATTAGCAAAAGCTAGCTTGTTAATTAGATTTTTTTTTTCATATTATTGACTTGAGAAAGCTTGATATGAATTGATCACTCATGTTAATTGAGAGTTGATTGGGGCACTAGAGATAGGCCTACAAAACCCTTTGGTATTTTATTCCTTGTTCTTAATGCATGAACTATTTGATTGTGTTTAAGAAGAGATTCCTGACACTCTACCTTGACATTAGGGATTAAATCACTCGAGAGAGGTTTTAATCTAAGTTAGTAGAAAGCCAATTCAATTCATTGTTTGATGTAATTGATTCCATTATTCATGGAATGCAAGAGAGCTAGGGGGATTCACATCTAGATAACCTTATCCTTGTTTATATCTATCAATTATCTCATCGTTATCTTTAGTTTCTTTTGTTTTAATTTAGTTTACTTTAATTATTCTAAAATATTAATCACTAAACAATAGTTGAAGTTTGAGCTAGTACTTGTATAATATCCTCGTGGGATCGACCTCATTACTGCTATACTACCTGAATGATAGGTGTACTTGCCTTTAGCTAGGGTAGAATAGATGTCGCTGGTGGATATGTTCAGCATGCATCAATGGTGGCACAAAATTTAGAGTCTATTTCTCTAGTAGGATGTATTTTTATGATAAGTTTTGCAAAAATGGAGAAAAATGCTCATCTTATTGTTTATATATGGAAGATGGATAGTATTGATTTAATCATCTCTAATCCAATGGCTATAACTTAATCACAATAGATGGCTATGATTTAATTAAGTGAATAGCTATGATCTTATGTAGTGATGATGTTCATCACATGATTTTGAAAGAGCAAAAATGAATGTAGACTTTAGTGTAGGAAAAATGAGAATTCAACTTGGAAAAGGAATTGACATAGTTAAAAATGGTGGTTTCCAAGTCAAAATTAATGGCTAGCTTTTCCAGCATCAAACTTAACCTTGGTTAACCATTCTTAACTCTAGTTAAATGCGTGTTCATTCAACTATGGGCCTAGTGGGCTGGCCATCCAAAAGGGCTTGAGCCTTTGGTGTTTAAAAGCCCATTAACAAGCCCATATATGCATATTTCAAACTTGGTAACTTAATACATTTTACATTTCATTTCTTTCACTTTAATATACATATTTCTACCTTTTAATATCACTACAACCTCTAAACATTGCTAGATAAATTTTATTCACTCTATTTTGTATATTTTCTAGCCCTTCATTAGCATTGTTTAAGTATGTAAATCATATAAACTCACTAGGTCAAACTAAGTTTGACTTCTATTGTGCCATTGTAACTTTGATTGAAATCAACTTCTCATATCACTATTATCATCTCCCAATGACTTAGGAGATGTTAATGCCCATTCACTAGCACTTTAGATTCTCATTTTAAATAAATTATTAACATAGTCACATTAAGTCAAACTCAGTTTTACTTTCATTTTATCATAAAAGTGCTTATCGAAATTGATTACATTCTTTACTTATTGTCACATTATTCATTTAAAATTTCTTCCTATGGTATTTTTATAATTCTTAATATGTTAGAAAAGTCTTGAATGGCATAGTAGATGAACATTATAGTGTCACCATCTCTGACTCTAATAGGTTAGGGAAATCATAGGTATTACATATGCTGCCAAATATGTCTTTATATATAGGATCATCTTCTTCATTCAGGCTCATCCCAAAAAAAAATCATCAAAAACTTTTGAGACGCTCAAATGGATAACACATCAACCTGACCTTTAAAACACATAATCAATCTCCCTGTATCACCAGCAACTCTTGAGATGCTCTATAATAAGAAACTGGATAAGGCTGCAGATCTAAAAAAGGAGATAAAAGAAACTATGAAGTGTCATAACAGAGACCACAGGAAGGAGTACACTAAGAGGCTGTTACCAAAAGAGCCCCTAATGCTTTTACATTTTGAGCTCTTTTGTAAGGTGACAAAGAAGAGGAAAGTGATTCCATACAATTTAAATGTAATTTGTCACGAACCAATTTCTAAGTTGTGATGATCTTAGAGTTTAGGGAGACATAAGGTCACCTAAACCTGAGAATCCCATTGAACTTATTATCATTTAGCATATTCCAATTTATAACCTATCCCAAGATTGAAACCCCATTCACTTTTTATTATTTCCATTATTTCTTTATCCATTCATTTATAGCCATTACTCTTGATTGCCATTTCATAACCATTAATTAGGACATCATTCTTAAGTATTAATGAATTTTTCATACATTCTTCCTTACTATCATAAATATGTATATATATCAATTAATATCATTTGTTTACAATATTTTCCAATACAATACATTTTAATGCTAAGGCTTCAAGTACCATGGAACTTTAGATCGATTATCTTTAGAGTGTCACAAGCAAAACTCAAAACATAGCAATTAGCAGAGTAAGTTCCAAGCAGAGAAGTATAGCTCGGAATTTACCTTGCCAATGAGTCACCCTAACCTGGAAAATTTTAAACAACTATGGAATGAGACAAGCTCAATGAGTATGTAATAATATAACATAATACAAAGGCAATATAAGATGTTATCACTTAGATAAGTTCAAGATAGCAATGGGGTGATGTTAATCAAAATTGCTCATTTAGAACTTTAAAATATGTTTTAGCAGAAATAGTATAAGTTTTAGTAGAAATAGTAATTTCTTGGAAGCGGAATACTTCCCACACATAAATATTAAAGAGTGGCGGCCTAAACTTTGCTCACTCACATACATTATACTACACAAGACTGATTGAGCCTTGCGATTAGGTGCTCTCCCCTAACAGAGGTTGGGTACTCTCATTCTACTCACAGGCTTATACCGAGTGCACAAGATCTTATGTATTTTCTCGCACCATAAAGGATTTCTTCTTAATCAAGGGTAAAAATGAAAGACACATCCAAGATCTGTAATAGGAATTCAATGGAAAATAGTTTAGCATATTAATCATTCTCATCATTAAGCATAACATAGAATCAATGTAGGAGGCTCATCAAGGTCAAATATCATATAAGAAAGATATGGATTTCTAAAGGCTCAACAATCAATGGGCAACCATATATTCATATATTCAATGTCATTTCAAGGTACATGTCAAAGGGTGCTAATTCAAGCAATGAGGCATAATTACATCATATTATTACACCTTGAATTCCTTTGCTTATATTAGTGTTCACTCTTGATTAATTTGGTGTCCTTCATAATCTTAATTTCCTTGCCCTTGCCTTAATGTTCTACACTCATATCATTTTAATTACTATCAGTTAGTAACTAGTGATGTTACCAATTATAACTTATCTATCTTACTTATTTTATTATTTCAACTTGCAATAGGGGTGTATCAATAGTGTCATATTCATACTTATTCTTATTTTTAATCATTTCCAAGCCAAATTCCTTATTCAATTTCATGAATTCAAGTTTAAATCTCAAAATTTTCAAATTGATCCATAAACCCTAGAATTTGGGAAAAACTATCGAGTTCCCTTTCAAACCTCAAATTAACTATAGATTCATAAAATTAACATCTAGGCAATCAATTTCCATCAATTATTTTAAATTAATTCACTCTTATTCATAAGAACCCTAACTTGTCCCACTTAGGTCAAATTTGGGGAAAACTTAAAATTTCTCATCAAATCTTCAAATTAGTTATAGAAATGTGAAATTAACATAATATAAAACATAAATGATCATTCAATTATCAAAATCTAGCACTAGAACACCAAGTTCCCCTTTATCTAAGTTTATGTCTTAACTAAGTTTATGTCACTAAGACTCCTAGGTCTTGAACCAAATTTTCAAAATTCATTTTGACAGCTTTAAATCATTTTTCTCCATCTAAAATAACCTTAAATTCCTTTAATTAGAATTTAAAACACTTCTTTACTCACTTCCTATCTTGGCTGGATTTTATATATGTAGTAAGAGAAAATTATGCAACCTAAATACTAAAATTATACTTAGAAGATACAAAAGAAAAGAAGAACATAATTTCTTACCTTGAGAGATTTTAGTTTGGTAAGTTCTTATTGTTATTGGTGTAGAGAGAATTTCTTTTGGTTGGAGTGTAGCTTTTTTTTTTTTTTTTTTTTTTTTAGTGTAGAGAATTGTAAATGGTGCACATAAAATGAATTAACATATATATATATATATATATATATATATATATATATATATATATATATATATATATATATATATATATATATATATATATATATATATATATATTATATATATATGTATATATATATATTTATTTATTTATTTATTTATGATGGGTTGGATGGTGAGGATTTGATTGAACTTAATCCAATGGCTAATAATTGATCTTAATGAATAGCTATGATCTACTTCATTTAGATGGTTATGATTTCATCTAAATTTGTGATGTTCGTCATGTGGTGTTAGAATACTAAAATGAACCTAGACTTGTATGTAGGAAGGATAGAAATTCAATTTGCTTTAGGATTTTGACTTAGGTCAATGTTTGTGGTTGTATCTACAACATCAATTTCCATTTGTCTTAGGCCAATTATTCTAGCTCATAATTTTGATGTTCACTTACTCTTGGGCTCACAGGCCGGCAACCCCCTTATTGGGCTTGGGCATTTGATGTTTCAAGACCCATTAACAAGCTCATAAACCCAATATCATACCTAGAAATTTTTTTTTTTTAAATTCCTTTCTTTCCTTTCACTTTAACTTTCAAATTTGTATTCTTTGAATTTTTTATATACATTATTAGTTATCATATAAATTTTATTTAATTCATTATAGCACAATTAATCATGACAAAATCATAAACTAGGCGAACATTACATATTAAGTCTCAAGATTCTTACCCAATGCCTTATCATTTCTATACTATACTAACATTCAAAAATCTAATCCTTTAGTATCGTTAGTAACTAGAATGAACTATGAAATCCTTGGGTATTACATAATTGTTGTGTCTTTAATAGAATCTAGTGTCGTCTCAAGTTCATCATCATCTACCTGCTCTTCCTCTCACTCAAACGATAGTGACTCTAGTAGTTCTCATGCAATATGATAAAATCTAGGGCAAAGCCCACTCCACCCCACCTCCTTGATCCCAATGAAATTTTCTTTTTTAAGTATTACGTGGTTTTTTCTTTCTTTTTTTTTGTAAGTGTAATGTTTTTATGTTTTTTTTTTAAAGTTTTATGTGTATTTTTGTATCTTTTCTTTAATGAAATGGGGTGCATTTTTTGTTTTACTAGTTGTTCATCCACTCTTTTTTTATTTATCTTACTAATTAATTTAAAACCATAAAACTAATCACTATGCATGTTAAAAAGATGGCAAGATATAGGAGTCTGACACTTCACAATCTTCATGGCAATAAATAAGAGTAACGAGTTTATGATGTTAATGACCCAGTGCAACTATTGTAATACAAAACCCTGATTTTGTATTAAAATGGTGCATTTTACTGATAAACATTGGAAAACGTAATAGTCATCTGATAGTTAATGTCCTATCAAACATTTTATTTCTCATTCTTTTCTATGTAAATCAAACCAAAGCAATAAATTGGACAATCCACAAAACCATGTCCTGTTCTTTTGCCACAATCTAAACCTTATCTCTGTTTTCACCAAAACTTTGCTATGTATATCTAGCTTTTTTCATACCCTATATATGGCCCAGTGATTGAAATATGATGGAGCATAATAAGAGACCAATACTGATCAAGAGGAAGAAATCATAGAGCATTCGTATCCTTCTAGGCCAAGACAAAATTGTGAGTATATATCTATCCTTCTAGGTTTGAATTTATCAATTTCATATTTCTTTTTCCATAATTGTGACAAAATTTCAATAGCTATTAGGATTTAGGATGTCACACCTTGATTTTCGAAGGTATGATGGACCTAGGGTAAGGGTAAGTTTAAGACTACTATACACCCGTAGAACCCAATAATATTAATAAACTCCCTGGATCAACTTAATATTAATTCCAAACATTCAAATTTTTCCATTATACTTCAATTAATAAATTAACCATTTCTAAATTCATTTAATTACTACGATGTGACTAGAGTGACACATAATAAAATACAACAATGCAATTTAAATTATCACACAATATAGCTTCTTTTAGAGGAAATGAAACAAGAGCTTATTCTTCTCTATATCTAGCCTCCTCCACTAACCATACCTGGGAGCTGAATAATGAATATATATGTATATAACAAAATGGGTCAGAAACAATAACATATATGTGCCTAGAAGAAATGGTACCAAAGAGACAAAACCAATCAATCATATCAATCCATAACTTATCAATTAGGGTAGTAATTTCTCCCTTTTCATTACGTATGCTTGGCCGAGCATACACCTAGAGCACATAGCCCTCTCTAGGTAGGACACTGACATATTTGACTCTATCAGTTGGATCAATCGGTGCACATGGCCTAATGGTAAATCCCCTATTAGTAAGAAGTTCTATCATATATATGGTCAATGGCTCAGTCAATAGCTTGGTAGGAATAATAACAACAATTAGACCCAAGTGATCTCTTAATAAATCAATAAACAATTTGATCCAAGTTGTCCTTTAATAATCAATAAATAATATTTAGCAACTTCAATAAGTTAACAAAATAAAGTGATAATTCAATAATGGATAATAATAAGGATTCAAAGGCTGATATCAATAATAATAATAATAGTTGATAATCAATATAATTCAATTTAATTCAGTAGGAATTTCAATAAATCATTTATGGTAGGTTATCATGTATCAATATATTTCATAACTTACCTCTCTAAATAATATCTCCAAATAATTTCCAATTATTGCAATCCAAATGATATACAACAAATCTCATATTCACAACCTACAGTAAAACTTCTAATTTAATTATTATCGATTTGTACTAAAGATTTCTATAGATCTAAACTAATTAACTCAATAATCTTATATTAAAATTAATATCAATCTATCCTATTACTCAATCTAATAAAACAATTATATTCTAAGACTAGAATAATCAATAGAAACATATTCAAAAGATCGATTGTCGCTTACCAGAGATTCGTTAAAAAACTATTTAACATTAGATTTTGATGAAAATAGTATCAATAAGCTTGTTTTGAAGTGAGGATTCAGATTTTTTGATTATTTGCTACTCATTAGAGGATCGTCGAAAAAACTGTTCCAGTTTATCACTGTCGTCAGATTCTGACCAAAATTTTAAGTTAGTCCAAAAATTATAAATGATATACCAAATGAAAACTGAAAATATCAGTAGTCCAACAGTACTAAAATCATCAAAAATGAAAGTCAGAAAATTGATGGAATTTAGCTCAGAAGCCGTTGGCTGGCAAACATTTTAGTAACGAATGCGGTGTCATCCAATGGCGGATGACAGCGATCTCAGTGGCATTGGAAAGATCTCGACATTCTTTTTCTGTTGGTCTAGTGCTTGAATAGTAACTATGGCCGGAAGATGATGATCCGATGGTTGGAAGTTGACTGTCCATTTCTCCTTCTGTTTCTGTCTGCTGGCTCTCTCTCTCTCTCTCTCTCTCTCTCTCTCTCTGTGTGCTGCCATACAGCAGCTCCCCCTCCCTCTTTTTTAAAACAATTTTTTTTACAATAATAAAATATAATAATAATCATAATAATAATAATAATAATAATAATAATAATAATGTTGTTGGGGACAGCATCATTGTTGTCTTCTTTTTTTCCGTTGGGGACACAGTGATTGTGTTGTCTCCCTTTTCTTTTTTTTGAATAATCATCATTTCATTTTTTTTAAATAATAATTATAATAAAATAATAATAATTTTCATAAATTCAAAATAATAATATTTTCTAAAATTTAATAAAAATAATAATATTTTACTGAAAATAAATAACAATTATTGATGCCAAAATTTAAAATAACTTGATCAATAATTATTAAAAATAATGATTTTTGATATAAATTTAATAATAATGAAATCACAATATTTTTGAATAAATAAATAATATATAGGTGTTAATTTCTTAAATTAATTTGAAATTAACAAAATAATACCAATAAATAATATTTAGCAATTTAGCAATAAATAAATACACTAAAAGTTTTAATGGTAAAAGTAAAATTTTCTGAGATATTACATACGAATTTTTGAGAACTAAAATTCTGGCATTTACAAAATTGAACAAGTATTTTTCATTTTATATCCTCTCTTATACTGGGCATTAATTTTTTCCAGAAAATTCCTTGCTATGTTATATGAAATCTCAGCAAACCATTTAATGAATTTGTAACAATATCAATAAGTAAATTTATACGACATTCCTTATGCGTTAGAGTAGTTTCAAAGGATAAAGATGGTAAGTTTATGTATCTTAGAGAAGGTATTCCAACTATGATAAAATAGTACAAGCCGAAGCCTTTGTGACATATCGAACTTAATGTCCTGAAAATTAGTTTTATTCGAATCATAATTTGTATGGAAAATGGTCATTAGATAAATTATGGATATCCCCCTATCCATTGCGTTCTTCTATTATTATGGAACTTTTAGATACTAAAGAAGTAAAAGAGGAAAATGGTAACCAGCCCGGTTGTGGTAATCAACTGCAACAGCCTGACCAAGGAGATGACGAAATCTCTGGAGAAATTTTACATCAATCTCACTAGTCAAATTGCAATGAGTAAAAATAATTTCGTGATTATTTAGCCTGATTTTGATGAAAATAATCATTTTTATATTATGTCTATTAATGTGCAATACTGATCAAAGAAGTTGAACCATTATTGGAGCCTCTAGCATTTAAAGTCACCATGGAGACAATGGATTCAAAGTATAAAGTGGTGCATTTGTATAAACATCGTGCATTGGTTATTCTATCTAGCTATTTGATACTGAACCAGGCGATTTTTAATATATTATCATGCTACTCATTAAACTCTAGATGAATAGATTTCATGTGATTTATTTTCTACAGCAACCAGTTTATCTTTCTTCATAGAGTCAACCCACTTAGGATCTACCTTTGCTTGAGGGTAATTTTTTAGGGTCTTAGATTGCAAAAACATTGGCTACAAAACTTTATATGTGAATCATGTTGTGGGGTTTCTAGGGTAATGGTTGTATAGGCTAGAAGTGGAATAACTGTTTTGTTGAGCTTTCTGTATTTTTGCCTAACTGGTTCAGTGGGATTTTGATTTGTGTTTGGTAGTATAGTTGGTTCTAAATTGGTAACAACATGTTGAAATGTGGAATTGACTTTTTATTTTATGAGTGTTTTAGTGGGGTTATTTTCAGTTTATGTTTGTAAATTCTTGTGTTCGATGGATTATTTGTTTCCACACCCTTATTTTCAGTTAATGTTGATATTATATGCAATGAATTGCTTGACAAACCATACCGATGGACTTTGCCAAAAGGCATTTAGGCTTCTGGCTATTAAAGGTTCGGCTGACTGATCGGGAGAAGAAAAACCGCTAGAAGGTTGAGTATATACCCAGGTTCAATGCTCGTGGTAATATGACAAAGGCCATGATTGAAAATTGTTGGGTTAAATTTGTGAATGATCAAAACTCAGAGCTAAATGATGAAGTAGAATTCCTCTTGGCAAACAAAGGCCTGATGAAATTCCATACAACCATCAGAAAGGCTTAACCAATGCTTAACCATTCAAGTTTTATCTACTTTTCTCAATAATTTAATTTGCAGAACGTTTCTGCTACTTATCTTTAACAATGTTTTTAGTATAATATGTCTTTTTTTTATCTAATTTTCTACATTGTATTGTACATTTTTTTAGTTTGTTTTATGTTAAGCAAGGAACATTCATCTTACACCTTCATCTTACGAAGCTTGTATTTTGATATGTTTTTTCACCTAAATTGATATCTATCAAGCTAATACATTTGTTAGTATCTTAATGATGATTTTTTTAATGCCTAACTTTAACCTTGTCAAAAACAAATATGCATTTTAAAAAAAAAAAATAGATGCAATTCATAAAAGAAGATCATGATTAAAGGCAGAACCATTTCTGAAAAAATAACTTGAAATATATGTAAAATCCAAGAAAAAAAGGATTAATTTATGAAACAACTTACCAACATTACAAAAAGGCTGTTGTGGAATTCGGGTTAATTTCCACCAATAACAATAATATTCACCTTGAGAACTATTATCCAGGTGACTAGAGTGTGAACGATTGAACTAAAAATCACCCAAAGGAAAAATTCCCAGGTAAGTGGTGAGGTCACAACGGTCCAACTTAAAAACCACTTTCCTAGATAGAATTTAACCAATACAAGTAATTTTAATAGCACAATAATTCACTACAACTATATCCGACAATAGCTATTAAATAGACACAAAATAACATAAAGAGAACACCAGAAATTTAACGAGATTCGGCCAATTTTGCCTACGTCCTCGGACACTACCAAAATAATACTTGAAGAAATATTACAAAAGAGAGAGAGAGAAGAAAATTGCTTAAATATAGGAAAGGACAATTTTGGGATGAGAAAAACTAAAGGGAGGAGGAGTCTATTTATAACTAAAGACTCCTCCCATTTTTCTTCAAATTCCCGATGTGGGAATTTTACAAAACCAACAAATCTCCACCTTGAAAAATTCTAAACAATTCTCTCACAAATTCAAATTTCAGTAGTGTCATCTAATGCGCTTTGAAGCGCCAATCTTCAAATTCTGATAACATTAATTAAGTCCAAACAGTGTTGGAACTTGATAGCTGTAACTACTTTTGTCAACATATCAGCAGGATTCTCAGTGGTCCGGATCTTTTGGATTATGACTCCACCTTCTTCTAGAATCTCTCATACAAAGTGATATCGAACATCAATGTGCTTCGTCCTTGCATGATAAACCTGGTTCTTTGCTAAGTGAATAGAACTCTGACTATCACAATGCACTTTGATGTGCTTCTGTTCAATTCCCAGTTCACCAAGTAACCCTTAAAGCCAAATTGCCTCCTTTACAGCTTCTGTAACTGCCATATACTCTGCTTCTGTAGTAGACAAAGCCACTGTTGACTGTAAAGTGGACTTCCAACTAACTGGTGTCTTTGCAAAAGTAAACACATAACCAGTAGTTGATCGACGTTTGTTCAAATCACCTGCGTAGTCAGAATCACAATACCCAACTACGTACTGACCTTCTTGCTTGTCCTGCTGAAATACCAAACCAATATCTACAGTGTTCAGAATATACCGTAGAATCCATTTCACAGCTTGCCAATGCTCCTTTCCAGGATCATGCATATACCTGCTTACAACCCTAACTACTTGTGAAATATCAGGCCTCGTACACACCAATGCATACATCAAACTACCAACAACACTTGCATACAGTACTTTTGACATGTATTCTCGTTCTGCATCATTCTTTGGTGACATGGATGCACTAAGCTTGAAATGAGGAGCAAGTGGTGTACTAACTGGTTTTGACTTCTCATTCATGCCAAAACATTTTAGTACCTTCCTTAAATATTCCTTTTGAGACAAACAAAGCCTCATTATTTCCTATCTCTTGAAATTTCCATGCCGAGAATCTTCTTTGCTTCACCAAGATCCTTCATCTCAAACTCCCTATTCAATTGAGTCTTTAATTTCTCAATTTCTGTCTGATTCTTGGAAGCTATCAACATATCATCAACATAAAGAAGAAGATATATATAGGATCCGTCTTGTAGCTTGCGTAAGTACACACAATGATCATATTTGCTTCTTGTATACTTCTGCCCTATCATAAACTTATGAAATCGCTTGTACCACTGCCTTGGAGATTGCTTCAATCCATACAGCGATTTTTCCAATTTGCATACCATCTTTTCTTTTCCAGCAACTTTGAATCCATCTGGCTGAGTCATGTAGATTTCCTCATCCAAGTCTCCATGTAAAAATGCAGTTTTTACATCCATCTGAACTAGTTCCAAATCCAACTGTGGTACCAAAGCCAACAAGATTCTGATGGAGGAATGCTTTACAACTGAAGAAAATACTTCATTATAATCAACTCCCTCCATCTGAGCATAGCCTTTAGCCACTAATCTTGCTTTGTAGCGAACATTATTCTTGTCAGGAAATCCATCTTTCTTTGCATATACCCATTTGCACCCAATTGCCTTCTTTCCCTTCGGAAGACTAGCTAGTTTCCATGTCTGATTCTTTTGAAGGGACTGCATTTCTTCATTCATGGCAATCCTCCACTTTTTTTGTTCTAAACTTTGAATTGCTTCATTAAAAGTGGTAGGAACATCATCGATTGCAATTGGTGATGCAGAAGAGACCATATCAGCATAACGAGCAGGTTGTCTAATGGTCCTCTTTCCTTTTCTTAGTGCAATTGATTCATGTTGCTGTGGAGGTTCTTGGGTCTGAACCTCTTCTTCATTTGACTCTTCTTCTATCATAGGAGAGTCAACATCAGTTTCTTTATTGGCTGGGATAATTATGTTACTATCAAACTCCACCTGTTTGGAAGTACCCTCCACCTGCTGTGGAGTACCATCTGTCTGTTCATCAGTTACCTTTCTCAACATGGTAGATTCATCAAAGGTAACATCCCTACTGAAGATTACTTTCTTTGTCTCTGGACACCAAAGACGATAGCCTTTTACACCAGACGTGATCCCCATAAATATTGCCTTCTTTGCTCTTGGATCCAGCTTTGACTCCTTAACATGATAATATGCAGTGGAACCAAATACATGTAAGGAATCATAATCTGTAGCAGGTTTTCCAAACCATTTCTCTAATGGTGTCTTACCACCAATAGCAGTCAATGGTAAATGGTTGACAAGGTGACAAGCATATACCAAAGCCTTAGCCCAAAATTCTTTGCCCAACCCAGCATTGGACAACATACACCGAACCTTCTCCAACAATGGCCAGTTCATACGCTCAGCCACCCCATTCTGTTGTGGTATATTTCTGACGGTGAATTGCTTGACAATACCTTCATCTTCACAGACTTTCAAAAAACGATCATTTTTGAACTCTCCACCATTGTCTATTCGTAGACGTTTGACTTTTCTACCTGTTTGAGTCTCTATCATCTTTTTCCATTTAAGGAAAATTCCCAACACCTCATCCTTCATCTTCATCGTATACACTCAAACTCTTCGGGAAAAATCATCAACAAAGGTAACATAATAGTGTTGTCCTCCCAAAGAAGTTGTCTTGGAAGGCCCCTATACATCTGAATGAACATAATCCAAAATACCCTCAGTATCATGGATTGCTGTTCCAAATTTCACCCTTGTCTTCTTCCCTTTGATGCAATGCTCACAAAAATTCAATTTGCAAGCCCGTGCTTCTTTCAATAATCCTTGATCTGTTAGTAATTTCAAGGATTTTTCTCCAGCATGCCCCAAACGCATATGCCATAACTTGGTTGCTTCTGACTCCTGATCATTAGTAGAAGCTGTTACTGCTGTTGTCCCAACAATTGTACTACCCAGAAAGTAATACACATTGTTTCTCTTTCGAATTCCCTTCATTATCACAAGTGCTCTAGAGATAATCCTCATTATCCCATCCTTCGCTCTTACTTCTAAATCTTTTGACTCTAAGGTTCCCACAGAGATGAGATTTCTCATTAAATCTGGCACATAATGAACACCTGTTAAGGTTCTGATTGATCCATCCTGATTCCTCAAGCTAATTGAACCGATCCCATATGTGTCAAGAGGGGAATTATTTGCTGTGTAGACAACTCCACCTTTTAGTTCTTTAAAATCAAAGAACCATTCTCTATTTGGGGTCATATGGTGGCTACAAGTTGAATCTAGCAACCATGAGCTAGAACTACTAGTTGATGGTGTAGCAGCAAATGAGAAGTCTGAATCTGCTTCATCATACTCAGCTACATTTGACTTTGAGATAGCCTTTCCCTTTTCAGGTTTGCCTTTATTCTTTAGCTTGGGACAATCTTTCTTCCAATGCCCCTTTCCTCGACAAAAGGCACATTCATCTTTACTCAGTCTAGATTTTGACTTTGATCTCCCTCTCCTTCCTTTATTTTGGCTCTGCAAACGGCCTCTAACAACAAGAGCTTCAGCTTCCACACTTGTATTTTCTTGCTTTTCTTTCTTTCTCAATTCATAACTATACAAGGCAGCAGTTACTTCACTGAGAGACACAGCAACCTTCCCATGAAGTAGAGTAGTTTCAAGGTACTCAAACTCATCAGGAAGCGATCCCACCAACATCAGAGCCAGATCTTCATCATTAAAAGTCACATCCATATTCATCAAATCAGTCACCAGCTGATTAAAGCTGGTAATGTGATCATTCATAGTGGTACCGGGTACATAATTAAAGCGGAACAATCTCTTCTTCATATAGAGCTTGTTCTGACTACTTTTCTTCAAGAACTTCTCCTCCAGTGCCTTCCACAATTTATTTGCAGAAATTTCTTTCGAAAATGCATACTTCTGCTCTCTAGAAAGACACGATCGAATTGTACCACATGCCAATCTATTAATAGTCTTCCATTCTTTCTCCTCAACTTCCTCTGGTTTTTCTTCTTCAATGGCAATATCTAGACCTTGCTGAAAAAGAGCATCTAGAACCTCACTTTGCCACATGCCGAAATGACCGGTGCCATCAAAAATCTCCACTGCAAATCTGGCATTTGTTACAGTAGTTCTTGCCAAAATTGACGATGATGAAGATGTGGATGCTTTTGTACTATCTGCCATTTCTGCTGCAAATTCTATTTAATAGCTGTCAATGCGGAATGCCAATTAGCCCAAGGAAATTTTTTCTGATGTGGAAGATCAGCCTAAGCCGCAACCACAGAGCATACTAAAATAAACCAAGAGCTCTGATACCAATTGTTGTGGAATTCGGGTTAATTTCCACCAATAACAACAATATTCACCTTGAGAACTATTATCCAGGTGACTAGAGTGTGAACGATTGAACTAAAAATCACCCAAAGGAAAAATTCCCAGGTAAGTGGTGAGGTCACAACGGTCCAACTTAAAAACCACTTTCCTAGATAGAATTTAACCAATACAAGTAATTTTAATAGCACAATAATTCACTACAACTATACCCGACAATAGCTATTAAATAGACACAAAATAACATAAAGAGAACACCAGAAATTTAACGAGGTTCGGCCAATTTTTGCCTACGTCCTCGGACACTACCAAAATAATATTTCACTAACTTGAAGAAATATTACAAAAGAGAGAGAGAGAAGAAAATTGCTTAAATATAGGGAAGGGCAATTTTGGGATGAGAAAAACTAAAGGGAGGAGGAGTCTATTTATAACTAAAGACTCCTCCCATTTTTTTTCAAATTCCCGATATGGGAATTTTACAAAACCAACAAAGGCCAATATCAAACTATGATCATAAACAAAGCAAAATTAGAATATGACCTTGATTTTATTTCCTTGCTTTTAATCATATAGATCACAACAATGCAATCCGAAAACCTCTTAGAACTAATTTATTTACCAAATGATTCTGCAAACGATTTTCCTACTCTAAGGATATTCTGATTATAGACTTAAGACTTGCTATGATCTCGGTGCGTGCCATTCCATGACAAAACCTCATAACTCATACAGTAAATGTCAATAGCTTTTCTGTTTGCAAGTACATCTCCATTTTACTCATAATTCAACTACTCTCTCTGTTTACTACGAAATAACAAAGACAAAAAATATTTTCAAGAAACCCAATAAAAGAGGCAAGTCATTAATTAATTCTCTACATATTCAAACAAATCAAATCTATCTTTAATTATCTTGAACGAATTGGTTCTTCTTTTGTTCTGATTGAATTTTTAAAGGCCATAGAAAAAAAATTCATTCCATTACCTCAAAAAACTTAGTTGATTGCATACAAAAATTCAAAGTTACATTAGTGGTTAACTGAATTTTGCATTCTATGCAGCAGACCACATATGAATCCATAGAGAAAAAATCTGGTAACTCCTTTAATTCATTAAAACATCTTCTCTGATCAAAGAATCATACGCGTCTTCCTCACCTATGTGTTGTTGAGTCTCCTCATAACCAGAAGTAAAGGAATTTGAAACAACAGTAGAGCTTCTGTTCCCATTAGAATTCAGATAACAATTGTAAGCTTCAATAGCCTCTTGCATGGAGTCAAACAATCTGTACAGGCTTCTGCTGACCCCAATTACAAGTGGTTCACATTGTTCCTATGAAGAGTATATACCAAGACTTTTACCTCTGATCATACATAAAATTTTGACGCCGTGGACTATACTATGTTCTTTCTCCTTTCATCTTCCGTTGCAAAATCAACAGGAATATATATGTTGAAAATCCCAGTGAAGAAAGGTGTTAAAAATTTCAGTGTTCTTGTGAAAAATCATAAATTCAGTGTTTATATAATAAGAGTGAGAATTCAATTTAGGGCTACAGAAAATTGAATTGAAGAGAGATGATGAATATTCAATAATAATTGAAGAGAAATAATGAAATTTGAATATTAATTGCAGAGAGAGAATGAAAATTTTGAATTTCAAATACAAAGAAAGAATGAAAATTTCAAAAAGTTTTCAATTCCAATGAAAAAGTGAAAATTACCAATTCAATCCTATCAAATATTATTAATTATTCAGAGATCCTATTGACCTAGATCAAATGATCTGTGAATCATTATTGATATATATATATATATATATATATATATATATATATATATATATATATATATATATATATATATATATATATATATATATATATATATATATATATATATATATATATAGTTGAGAAAATAATTCTTAGGCTAGTATTTCTTGGTGCACATGTACAGGTTGATCATCAAAATCCTCACTGGTCACAAGGCCAGCTGCCATGGCTCACCCTAAATCACTAACATTTCCAAAATTCAAGACAAGAGTAGAAGAGATTGCTGCAAAAAATGAGATTGCAAAACAAGTTCCAGAATTTCTAGGTATTGCTGCCGCAACTGCAAAGCCTACACAACTGCCAAGAGTTCTTCACCATGAGAACCAACAAGAGAATGCACCTTCTTTTCCATGGGGTGAGCAATCTATTGTCAGAACCCGTCCAAAAGAATGCAAAATCCCAACTAAAGTGCTTTGTATTCCAGCAAAAACAAATACATATCCTCTATGCCAAATCTTGTCCCGAAAATAAAACCCCGCAGCAGCTGTAACTATGGACAGATAAAAGCCTAAAATATTCATTTTCACTGCATTTGCGTTTGCAGCTTGCTGTAATGGATGCATTAGTGGCAATGAAACAATTGGAAAAATGAAATAGGTCAACCAACAATACAGTATAAATACGGGCTTAAAACATAATTGTTGGTTTTGACAAAATCCCACATCGGGATTTTAGGAAAAATGGGAGGAGTCCTAAAGCTTATAAATAGACTCTTTCTCTCCTTTAGTAAAACATCTCAAAATTGTCATTTCCTATATTTAGGCAATTTTATTATTTCTTTCTCTTTTGTAATATTTCTTTAATTAGTGAAATATTATTTTAGTAGTGTCCGAGGACGTAGGCATAATTAGCCGAACCTCGTAAATTTTTGGTGTTCTCTTTATGTTATTTTGTGTCTATTTAATAGCTATTGTCGGGTATAGTTGTAGTGAATTATTGTGCTATTAAAATTACTTGTATCGGTTAAATTCTGTCTACGAAAGTGGTTTTTAAGTTGGACCATTGTGACCTTACCACTTACCTGGGAATTTTTCCTTTTGGTAATTTTTAATTCAATCGTTCACACTCTAGTCTCCTGGATAATAGTTCTCAAGGTGAATTTTGTTGTTATTGGTGGAAATTAACTCGAATTCCACAACAATTGGTATCAGAGCTCTTGGTTTATTTTAGTATGCTCTGTGGTTGCGGCTTAGGCTAATCTTCCACATCAGAAAAAATTTTCTTGGGCTAATTGGCATTCCGTATTGACAGCTATTAAATAGAATTTGGAGCAGAAATGGCAGACAATACAAAATTATCCACATCGACGTCAATAGCTTCTTCATCTTCAATTTTGGCAAGAAATGCTATGACAAATACTAGATTTACAGTGGAGATTTTTGATGGCACCGGTCATTTCGGCATGTGGCAAAGTGAGGTTGTAGATGTCCTTTTTCAGCAGGGTCTAGATATTGCCATTGAAGGAGAGAAACCAGATGATGTTGAGAAGAAAAAATGGAAGATGATCAATAGATTGGCATTTAGTACAATTCAATTGTGTCTTTCTAAAGAGCAGAAGTATGCATTTTTGAAAGAAATTTCTGCAAATAAATTGTGGAAGGCACTGGAGGAGAAGTTCTTGAAGAAAAGTAGTCAGAACAAGCTCTATATGAAGAAGAGATTGTTCCGCTTCAATTATGTACCCGGTACTACTATGAATGATCACATTACCAGTTTTAATCAGCTGGTGACTGATTTGATGAATATGGACGTGACTTTTAATGATGAAGATCTGGCACTGATGTTGGTGGGATCGCTTTCTGATAAGTTTGAGTACCTTGAAACTACTCTGCTTCATAGGAAGGTTGCTGTGTCTCTCAGTGAAGTAACTGCTGCCTTGTATAGTTACAAATTGAGAAAGAAAGAGAAGCAAGAAAATACAAGTGTGGAGGCAGAAGCTCTTGTTGTTAGAGGCCGTTCGAAGAGTCAGAATAAAGGAAGGAGAGGGAGATCAAAGTCGAGATCTAGACTGAACAAAGATGAATGTGCCTTTTATCGAGAAAATGGGCATTGGAAGAAAGATTGTCCCAAGCTAAAGAATAAAGCCAAACCTGAAAAGGGAAAGGCTGTCTTAGAGTCAAATGTAGCTGAGTATGATGAAGCAGATTCAGACTTCTCATTTGCTGCTACACCATCAACCAGCAGTTCTAGCTCATGGTTACTAGATTCAGCTTGTAGCCACCATATGACCCCAAATAGAGAATGGTTCTTTGATTTTAAAGAACTAAAATGTGGAGTTGTCTACACAGGAAATAATTCCCCTCTTGACACACATGGGATTGGTTCAATTCACTTGAGGAATCAGGATGGATCGATCAGAACCTTAACAGGTGTTCACTATGTGCTGGATTTAATGAGAAATCTCATCTCTGTGGGAGCCTTAGAGTCAAAAGGTTTAGAAGTAAGAGTGAAGGATGGGATAATGAGGATTATCTCTGGAGCACTTGTGATAATGAAGGGAATTCGAAAAAGAAATAATGTGCATTACTTTCTGGGTAGTACAATTGTTGGGACAGCAGTAGTAACAGCTTCTACTAATGATCAGGAGTCAGAAGCAACCAAGTTATGACATATGCGTTTGGGGCATGTTGGAGAAAAATCCTTGAAACTACTCACAGATCAAGGATTATTGAAAGGAGCACGGGCTTGCAAATTGAATTTTTATGAGCATTGCATCAAAGGGAAGAAGACAAGGGTGAAATTTGCAATAGCAATCCATGGTACTGAGGGTATTTTGGATTATGTTCATTCAGATGTATGAGGGCCTTACAAGACAACTTCTTTGAGAGGAAAACACTATTATGTTACCTTTGTTGATGATTTTTCCCAGAGAGTTTGGGTGTACACAATGAAGGCGAAGGATGAGGTGTTGGGAATTTTCCTTAAATGGAAAAAGATGATAGAGACTCAAACAAGTAGAAAAGTCAAACGTCTACATACAGACAATGGTGGAGAGTTTAAAAATGATCCATTTTTGAAGGTCTGTGAAAATGAAGGTATTATCAGGCACTTCACCATCAGAAATACATCACAACAGAATGGGGTGGTAGAGCGTATGAACCGGACATTACTGGAGAAGGTTCGGTGTATGTTGTCTAATGCTGGGTTGGGCAAAGAATTTTGGGCTAAGGCTTTGGTATATGCTTGTCACCTTGTCAACCATTTACCATCGACTGCTATTGGTGGTAAGACACCATTGAAGAAATGGTTTGGAAAGCCTGCTGTAGATTATGATTCCTTACATGTGTTTGGTTCCACTGCATATTATCATGTTAAGGAGTCAAAGCTGGATCCAAAAGCAAAGAAGGCAATCTTTATGGGGATCACATCTGGTGTAAAAGGCTATCGTCTTTGGTGTCCAGAGACAAAGAAAGTAATCTTCAGTAGGGATGTTACCTTTGATGAATCTACCATGTTGAGAAAGGTAACTGATGAACAGACAGATGGTACTCCACAGCAGGTGGAGGATACTTCCAAACAGGTGGAGTTTGATGGTAACAGGATTGTCCTAGCCAATAAAAAAACTAATGATGACTCTCCTATGGTAGAAGAAAAGTCAAATAAAGAAGAGGTTCAGACCCAAGAACCTCCACAGCAACATGAATCAATTGCACTAAGAAAGGGAAAGAGGACCATTTGACAACCTGCTCGTTATGCTGATATGGTCTCTTTTGCATCACCAATTACAATCAATGATATTCCTACCACTTTTAATGAAGCAGTTCAAAGTTTAGAACAGAAAAAGTGGAGGATCGCCATGAATGAAGAAATGCAGTCCCTTCAAAAGAATCAGACATGGAAACTAGCTAGTCTTCCGAAGGGAAAGAAGGCAATTGGGTGCAAAAGGGTATATGCAAAGAAAGATGGATTTCCTGACAAGAATAATGTTCGCTACAAAGCAAGATTGGTGGCTAAAGGCTATGCTCAGATGGAGGGAGTTGATTATGATGAAATATTTTCGCCAGTTGCAAAGCATTCCTCCATCAGAATCTTGTTGGCTTTGGTAGCACAGTTGGATTTGGAACTAGTTCAAATGGATGTAAAAACTGCATTTTTACATGGACACTTGGATGAGGAAATCTACATGACTCAGCCAGATGGATTCAAAGTTGCTGGAAAAGAAAAGATGGTATGCAAATTGGAAAAATTATTGTATGGATTGAAGTAATCTCCAAGGCAGTGGTACAAGCGATTTGATAAGTTTATGATAGGGCAGAAGTATACAAGAAGCAAATATGATCATTGTGTGTATTTACGCAAGTTACAAGATGGATCCTATATATATCTTCTTCTTTATGTTGATGATATGTTGATAGCTTCCAGGAGTCACACAGAAATTGTGAAATTAAAGACTCAATTTAACAGGGAGTTTGAGATGAAGGATCTCGGTGAAGCAAACAAGATTCTCGGTATGGAGATTTCAAGAGATAGGAAATTGGGGAGGCTTTATTTGTCTCATAAAGAATATTTGAGGAAAGTACTAAAACGTTTTGGCATGAATGAGAAGTCAAAACCAGTTAGTACACCACTTGCTCCTCATTTCAAGCTTAGTGCATCCATGTCACCAAAGAATGATGCAAAACGGGAATACATGTCAAAAGTACCATATGCAAGTGCTGTTGGTAGCTTGATGTATGTAATGGTATGTACGAGGACCGATATTTCACAAGCAGTTGGGGTTGTAAGCAGGTATATACATGATCCTGGAGAGGAGCATTGGCAAGCTGTGAAATGGATTATACGGTATATTCTGAACACTGTAGATGTTGGTTTGGTATTTCAGCAGGACAAGCAAGAAGGTCAGTACGTAGTTGGGTATTGTGATTCTAACTATGCAGGTGATTTTGACAAGCGTCAATCTGTGTTTACTTTTACAAAGGCACCAGTTAGTTGGAAGTCCACTTTACAGTCAATAGTGGCTTTGTCTACTATAGAGGCAGAGTATATGGCAGTTACAAAAGCTGTGAAGGAGGCAATTTGGCTTCAAGGGTTGCTTGGTGAACTGGGAATAGAACAAAAGCACATCAAAGTGCATTGTGATAGTCATAGTGCTATTCATTTTGCAAAGAACCAAGTTTATCATGCAAGGACGAAGCACATTGATGTTCGATATCACTTTGTACGAGAAATTCTAGAAGAAGGTGGAGTCATAAACCAGAAGATTCGGACCACTGAGAATCCTGCTGATAAGTTGACAATAGTAGTTACAGCTATCAAGTTTCAACACTATTTGGACTTGATTAATGTTATCGGAATTTGAAGTTTGGTGCTTCAAAGCGCATTAGATGACACTATTAAAGATTGGATTTGTGAGAAAATTGTATGGGATTTTGCCAAGTTGGAGATTTGTTGGTTTTGACAAAATCCCACATCGGGATTTTAGGAAAAATAGGAGGAGTCCTAAAGCTTATAAATAGACTCCTCCCCTCCCTTAGTAAAACATCCCAAAATTGCCCTTTCCTATATTTAGGCAATTTTATTCTTTCTCTCTCTTTTGTAATATTTTTTTAATTAGTGAAATATTATTTTAGTAGTGTCCGAGGACGTAGGCATAATTGACCGAACCTCGTTAAATTTCTGGTGTTCTCTTTATATTATTTTGTGTCTATTTAATAGCTATTGTCGGGTATAGTTGTAGTGAATTATTGTGCTATTAAAATTACTTGTATTGGTTAAATTCTGTCTAGGAAAGTGGTTTTTAAGTTGGACCATTGTGACCTCACCACTTACCTAGGAATTTTTCCTTTGGGTGATTTTTAGTTCAATCGTTCACACTCTAGTCTCCTGGATAATAGTTCTCAAGGTGAATTTTGTTGTTATTGGTGGAAATTAACCCGAATTCCACAACAATAATCCCCCTATTAAATACAAAAAAGCACTAATGAAAATGCACATTGTAGTAAATGAAGAAAGGAAAGCTAATAGTAAGCTTCCAAAAGCATGTGGGTACTAGAAAATGGACAGAAAATGGGCTATTTTCGATATAGAATTTGAAGGTGATACTGTTACACCTCCAGCTTGTGCTTGTGCTTGTTCTTGTTTAATAAAATAAAAATGAGACAAACCAGCAAGCAAGTTAAGGCCACTGAAAATTGAGACAACCCAAAGACTGATAAATTTCTCCCTATGTCTAAGCATATGGTAAATGAAGGTTGATATAATGGCAGCCCCTATACCACCAGCAGCTGTAGCATAAAGAGAAAGCCAACTAGAGACACCTCTGCACATTGGAAATTAGGATTTTGAAGGATTGGCTATCCAGTGAATCCTCTAACCATTATGCAAAGTTGGCGAGTATGAGAGGCTGTTGAAACAATGCTAGCAGCAACAATAGCTGCAATATATGGAGGGAAAATCCATGTGATATTAAAAAACAAAAAATAAAAATTATAAAACAAAAAAAAAACCTAAAACAACTTTTCACTATCCTAAATTAATAAAAATTACAACAAGTTCCCCGGCAACGGCGCTAAAAATTTGTTAGGCCTACTATGGGTGACCCAAATCCAAAGCAATTGGTATAGGATAAGTAGGGTGTCAAACTCTGGGGAACTTGGAAATTTCATATTAATTGGATAGTTACTAGGATGGATAGGCAAGGATATTAAATAAAACATTAAAACTAACTATATACTGCTATACTAATATTATGATTAAGGATGTTGATTAGGTTGAATTACAAATCAGAATTAATTTTAATAAGATATGTTATATGCATGCAATGATTGAGAGTATGGTCTATAATTCCTAAAAGCAACTCTCGTTGTCAATTAGAAGTGTTTGATCTAGAGTCTAGAAGCATTCTCATGTCATCATAGAGATAGAACAGAACTATAAACATTCATGCCAATACTATAATTCCCTTTAGAGTGGATTTGCTTGTCTCCAAGTGCTTATCCTATTCTCTAAGTAATTTTAATTGTTTCTCCATCAATTTATCCCAACTCTCATTGTGAATAATTTGACTATCATGTTATACATGGTGATCAAGCAGATTCAACATTAATTAAGCACACAATTAAAACTAAATCATGCAAAGCATATAAGAAATAAAATGATTAAAACCAATACTTTATTGCAATTATAAGAAACCAAACTAGTGTATATTCATAGTGTAAATGACAAAGTTTAGACAAGAAGACAAGATGAACATCAAGGAACAAAGATAAAAAAAGACAAGGGAAAGGAAACTTTGATGATATTTTCTTCAATCCTTGCTCCAGAAATTTACTTTGAAGAAGTGTCCTTGAATGCTTGCTTGAATGCCTTGGTGACTCTTCAATCTTGTTCTAACTTTTGAACACTTGAATTACACTTTTAATTACTTACTTAATATATGAATAATACTAATATCACATGTCTAAAGTTCTATAAAACATTCTTATTTATAGTTTTCTAGGTGTCCCAAATCACGTCCTTTGTAAAAAGGAGCCTTTTGTGAAGTGTTTTGATGAAAAGGCACCATAGTTACTCAAGACAGGCTGGGATGAGTCAGCACCATGGTCCTCTATCACGACTCGGCACCAATGGGCACGAGTTGGCACAATGGTCCTCTGTCACGACTCGGCACCAAAGCGCACGAGTCGGCACAAGCATGTCTTGGCTAGTCCTTGCAAAATTTCTTCCCTTTCATGCATAGAACCCTTGATACTTTGAGAGTTACCTAGATTACTTAAAGAACACTTAAAAATAAGATTTACCTAGATTACTTAAAGAACACTTAAAAACAAGATTAAAAGCACCACTTTAAAGATAAAATTCATGCATCAAAACACAAAATTAACTATAAATTGATTAGTTTAGGTATACATATTTGCATCATATCAAGAATCAAGAGAAGGAGAGAAAGAAATCCTTAGCTCTCAAATCCTCCCTCAAAAGCAAAAAGGAATGTGGGAGCTCAAGTGAATCAGAGGAAAGTAAAGATGATGATGATGAAGAACTTGCTATGCTCTCAAAAAGGGTCAAAGACATCATCAAGAGAAGAAAGAAAGAAAAGAGGCCTGGAGACCATCATCAAATTACAACTTAAATTCAAGCAAAGAAAAGAAGAATGACATTACTTGCAATGAATGTGGCAAGCAAGGTCATATAAAAATAGAATGTCCCAACATCAAGAAGAAAAAGAAATGGGACAAGGAGAAGAAGAAGAAGGGCTTCAAAGCAACATGGGATGATGACTCCTCAAGTGATGAAGAGGAAGAGGATGTTGCAAACTTATGTTTTATGGCCTTAGAGGACTCATCAAATGAGGTAAGCTCTAACTCTCAATCTTGTGATGATATTGATGATGATATGTATGATGAGGATGAGCTAATTAAAGCTATGAATTTGAAATGCAAAAAGTATAAATCAAAAATGAAATTTTTTAAGGAAAAGCATTCTAAGTTGGATGAGAATTTTAAAGAATTAGAAAAACTTGTTTTAAGCTTGAAAACCTCCAATGTCAGCTTAAAAAGCTCATTAGATGAAATCACTTCAAAAAACTCCCCTTCTAATTCTTTATATAAAGAAAACAATGCTTTGAAAATTGAGGTTGAAGAATTAAGAAACTCAGTCTCAAAATTTCACAAAGGAAAAGAAGCCTTGGATACTCTTATTGTATCACAAAGGCCACCCCTTGTGAGACATGGTCTTGGCTTTGATAGCTCATCTCCATCCACATCCTCACCCACTATGTTCATAAAGGCTACAACTCCTCAAACCTCTAGCATTGAGGTAATTCATACGAAAGTGAAAACACACACTAAACCTCCAAGTCCCAAAAGGACTTAAAAGGTTACATTAGACTCAAGAGCTAAGCCTAAAAGAGTTAACCATGCATTCATGTATCAAAAGAGGCATGCTCAAAGGCATCCACAATCACAACATAACACTTGTCCTTGTATGCATTCATATCATAATGTTGTGAAAAGACCAAAATTTGTTGACAAAATGGCTAAGAAAACCTTCAAGTCGAAACTCAAATGCCATTATTGTATGAAAGATGGTCATATAAATGTATTTTTTTATATAAGGATGGCTCAACTCAAGCTTGAGGACCCTTCCAAGGCTAACCCCCAAGGACCCAAGTATATTTGGGTACATAAAACAAGATGATTAATCTTTTCTTATAGTTGTGTCTCAAATCCACTACCAAGGAGAACAAATGGCATGTAGATAGTGGATGCTCAAGACACATGACCGAAAATGTAAGCCTCTTCACAAATTTGAAAGAAATGAGAGGTGGAAACATCACATTTGGTAACAATGCCAAAGGTAAGATAGTTGGCAATGGCACCATTGGTAAGAACAATCTTTCTCTCATTGAAAATGTTCTTTTAGTTGATAGTTTAAAATTTAACTTGCTTAGTGTAAGTCAATTATGTGATAAGGGTAATAAAGTCACGTTTGACTCTAAAGCATGCATTGTCACCACTTTAGTTAATGACAATGTAGTGTTTAAGGGTGAAAGGGAGGGCAATACCTATATGATTGACTTAGATGATTTGGCTAATGAAGATGTTGAGTGTTTCATGTCTACTAGCAATGAATCTTGGCTTTGGCATAGAAGGCTTGGACATGCAAGCATGGAGCTTCTTCATAGCCTTTGTAAGGATGAGCTTGTTGAAGGACGTCCAAAGATCAAATTCTCAAAGGATAAGATATGTGGACCTTGTTAAATAGGAAAGCAACACAAGTCATCCAACAAATCAAAAAATGTTGTAAGTGCTTCTAGACCTCTTCAACTTATTCATATGGATTTGTTTGGACCTAGTAGAGTTGCTAGTTTAGGTGAAAAAATGTATGCCTATGTGCTTGTTAATGACTACTCTAGATTCACTTGGGTTAGTTTCTTAACTCATAAGAGTGATGCTTTTGATGCATTCAAAAGTTTTGCAAAAAGAGTTCAAAATGAGAAAGGCTATTTCATTTCCACAATTAGAAGTGATCATGGAAAAGAATTTGAAAATGAATTATTTGAAAATTTTTGCATTGAACATGGAATTTCGCATAATTTTTCCTCTCTTAGGACACCTCAACAAAATGGTATTGTAGAAAGAAAAAATAGAACCTTGATTGAAATGGTTAGAACCATGCTTAATGAATATTGTTTACCAACTTACTTTTGGGTGGAAGCCGTTAACACTTAATGCTACATTTCAAATAGAGTTTTTAAAGGACCCATTTTGAATAAAACATCTTATGAGTTATGGAATGGAAGAAAGCCCAAGATTTCATATCTAAGAGTTTTTGGTTGCAAATGCTATATATTAAATACCGATGAAGGCATTTTCTTAGGATATTCCACCACTATAAAGCTTATAGAGTCTTTAACAAAAAGACTATGGTAATTAAAGAGTCTATGAATGTTGTATTTGATGAATCTAGTAAACTTGATCTTGGGAAAGATAGTGTTCTTGATGATCTTGTAGGTAAATTTCAAAAGCTTGGGTTGGATTAAGATGAGACTCTAAAGGAAGTTGAGGACCAAGTGGAAAACCGACAAGATCATGAGGATCAATCAAATCCATAAGAGGAAGATGGTCAAGAACTTCCTAAAGAGTGGAGATACCCCAAGAATCATCCCAAGGAGCAAATCATAGGTGATCCATCTAAAGGAGTAAGTACTAGATCTCATTATAAAGCCTTAGATAATAATTTTGCTTTTGTTTCTCAAATTGACCCAAGGACCATTGATGAGGCTCTTAATGATGAGAGTTTAGTGATTGCTATACAAGAGGAACTCAACCAATTTGAGAGAAACAAAGTTTGGGAACTTGTTCCTAAACCCAAAGATCATCCCATTATTAGATGTAAATGGGTTTATAGAAATAAGTTAGATAACCATGGCTTCATCACTAGGAATAAGGCTAGATTGGTTGCCAAAGGATACAACTAAGAGGAAGGCATTGATTATGATGAAACTTATGCTCCGATAGCAAGATTAGAGGCTATTAGAATTTTGCTTGCTTATGCATGTCATATGGATTTTAAACTTTTTCAAATGGATGTTAAAAGTGCTTTTTTAAATGGATTTATTGAGGAGGAAGTTTATGTTGAGCAAACCCCCCCTGGTTTTGAACATCATGAACTTCCCAATCATGTCTTTAAATTAACCAAGGCCTTGTATAGTTTGAAACAAGCTCCTAGAGCTTAGTATGAAAGGCTAAGTACATTTCTTTTGAAAAATGATTTTGTTAAGGGCAAAGTTGACACAACACTTTTTGTAAAACGGCACAAAAATGACACTTTAATTGTTCAAATTTTTGTTAATGATATTGTATTTGATACTACTAATGAACATCTTTGTGAAGACTTTGCCAAGTATATGACTAGGGAATTTGAGATGAGCATGATGGGTGAGCTCAAGTTCTTCCTAGGACTACAAATCAAGCAATGCAAAGATGGCATCTTCATTAACCAATCTAAATATCCAAGAGAACTTCTCAAAAAGTTTGGCATGGATGGTTGCAAAAGTAGCAAGACCTCCAATGAGCACATCAACTAAGCTTGACAAAGATGAAAAGGGTAAGCCTATAGATGAGAAGAAATATCAAGGCATGATTGGTTCTCTTCTCTACCTTATGGCATCTAGACACGATATAATGTATAGTGTTTGTTTGTGTGCATGTTTTCAATCTTGTCCTAAAGAATCTCATTTGCATACGGTTAAAAGAATTTTGAAGTATTTACATGGCACATTGCACTTAGGGCTTTGGTATCCTAGAAATTCATCTTTTACAATAATCGATTTTTTAGATGCGAATTTTACTAGTAGCTTGCTTGATAGAAATAGCACTTCCAGAACTTGTCATTTTCTTGGTGAATGTTTAGTTTCATGGTTTAGCAAGAAACAAGTTTCGGTAGCCTTGTCCACCGCCGAAGCGGAATATATGGCCATGGGTTATTGTTGCACTCAAGTTCTTTGGATGAAACAACAACTCAAGGACTATGGTCAAGTGATTGATCACATTCCCATCAAATGTGATAACACAAGTGCCATATATCTTACCAAAAATCCCATCCAACATTCTAGGAGTAAGCATATAGACATTAGGCATCATTTTTTGAGAGATCATATGCAAAATTGTGATGTTGTGTTAGAATTTATTAATACAACTAACCAACTTGCAACCCCTAAATGAAGAAAGATTAAATTTCATAAAAAGGGAAATTGACATGCCTGATGGGAGCTCATTGCCTTAAATTTTCAAAATTACATAAAGTTTTTCATTTGCATTAACATTTTATGCATGTTATGACATTTATCTTTCACTCTTTACTCTATTAAATTCTTAAATTGAGGTGATCCATAAGTCATTTAAATTTAAATTTTTTTCCTTTTGCATTTTAGTTGCATGGTGGTTGCTTTATGGTTGATTTTTGGTATACTTAACCTCAATTACTTGACTTACTGTATTTTGGTATATTTCTAGTTGATTTTTAGTATATTTGATCCAAATTGCTTGAAATTAATTTTCATTAATTTATTTTATCATAGTTTGTTGAATATATAATTATGTTCATTTTAATCTTGAACTATAATGCCAATTGCATTGCACTCAAATTCCTTCAAAAATTTTCAAGAATTTCTTTCTTTTTAAAATTCGCGAAATTAAATTTTATAGCCGTTATCTTTGAATTCCAAAATTCTACTTGCGATAATAAAATTACGAATGCGATTTTTGATTTTTCAAAATTCGCAATCATGAAACAGAGTTTTAGCAGTATTTAAAACTAGCTTTTTTCAACAGGCAAAAATCAATTTAATGCAAAAACTAGTCGTTTTTTACCCTTTTTTGCCCATTTTTGCATATAAATGCCCTCCTATTTCAAGTTTAACTATTCTCAAACATCTCCAAACTCTTTTTTAAGCTGAAACCTCACTCTCTCCAACTCTCCTCTCATTTTACTTTCAATTCTCTTCTCATTCTCCATCTACTTCTCCATCAATGGCTTCAAGGAGACCCTCTAGAAAAGGAAAAGAAGTAAAAACCTCCTCTCAACCCTCTCCTCTTGAACTCATGAGGGGTGTTACATAAGAGGAAAAGCAAAATTTTCTTGGGATTCAAGAGAAAACTATCTTACCCTCTAAAATTCCTTCCTTAGTGTATCTCAAAACTTTAGGAATTGAGGATAGCATCATTGGCTACCTCAAAAATTTAGAATAGGGGCAATATATATATATATATATATATATATATATATATATATATATATATATATATATATATATATATATATATATATATATATATATATATATATATATATATATATATATATATATATATATATATATATATATATATATATATATATATATATATATATATATATATATATATTATAGATGAAGATGGGTATGATGAGCTCACTAAGGAATTCCTTACCACCTTAGTTGTCCACAAAAGACTTCTTCCTACCCGTGGCCATTACGCCATAGATTTCTAATTTTTTGGTCACCTCTATGAGCTTTCCCTTAATGATCTAGCTAACATCTTTGGTTTCCAAATTGAGGGTGCCTACACCATCAATGATTTCTCCCTTCACCTCAACTCTTTTTAGACTGAAATTTCCATTGAGCCAAAATTCGATCCAAAATCCTCCCTAGCCAAACACATTAAGACCCTTTCTCATTGGCTTCTTCATAGGATTATCACCCTCACCATCAATGCTAGAGAGGATGGAAATGAAAAGGTTTCCCAAAGAGATCTCTTCTTCCTATATGGTCTTGTTAAGGGAAAACCAATTCAATTCGCTAGGTTTCTTGTAGACCAATTCCTTCACCTTTCTTCAACCAAAAAAGGCACCATTCTACTCTCTTCCCACTTTTCTACCATAGCCAAACATGTTGGGGCTCTTACTTCACCCAATATAACCATTCTCTAAAAACCAATCAAAAAATCCCTCATTGACTTTCAATACATGATCAATACTAAGGCATTGAGAGAAAAGGAAGGGAAATATGATTATCTTTTTAGAGATGTTGGAATCTAAGAGAGGACAAGAAAAAGATCAAGGGTGGTGGTAGGTGAACCTAGTCAACCATAAGAAGAGGAACCCCAAATATCACCCATTGTCCCTCCATCTCATCCTCAAGAGGAAACCAATAGACTTCTTCACAAAGTTTTGAGGAGACTTTCACTTCTAGATCATATCCACCAAGACATTTTTAATATGCAAGGTCACATAGGTCTTCCTTAATATAACCTCCAAGAATGGCAATATAGTGAAGAAGAGGAGGAGTCACATGAGGAGGCCCCTCATCAAGAAGAAGAGGAACCCAAAGATGGAGGCAATGATTAGATTTTTTCAAAAATATTTTTTTCCTTTGTTTAGCTTACTATGTTTCTAGTTTTTGTCTTATTTTTTATGCATTCCAATGTGGCATTATAAATTTCAAATCAATACAATTATCTATTTTCTCTATTTTTATCTTGTTTATTCTTTGATCTATTGCAATATATTTTTCTCTATTTCTTTTTGATATTGCCAATGGGGGAGAAACATAAGAATTTAAATAAACTCAAATGAACATCACTTGAGAATATGTTCTCCACTTTATATATATATATATTTTTTGTCATTTGTTGCATAAATTGAGGGGGAGAACTCTTGATGAATTGAATGTTATTTACATTTAACTTTTATTTTATATTTAAGTTCAATTTGATTGTCAAAATAAAAAAGGGGGAGATTGTTGACCTAAGTTATTTCAAAACCTAGTCAATCTCTATTTTGATCTTATCAATCAAATTGAAGGTTATCTAACATTTGTTCAAGTGTTTGTTTTGTAGAATATATCTTATTTATTAATTGAAATTGAAAGGAAATCAAAATCTCCCAAAGTATAAAAGATGACTTCTAAGTCTCACCCAAGACAGAAAAGTCGCAACCGCAACCAATAAATCATGACCGCGACCAAGATTTTGAGACCAAGACAATCAAAAGGCAAATTGTTCATTTTTCAGCCTTGAGACTTAGAGAGAATCACAACCTCAATTGTGACCACGACCAAGGGCGCAATACTTGATTAGCGATCGTGAATTATTAGTCGCAACCGCGAAATTCATATAGCATTCAGAGCTTCCAATGGATAGTTAAAGAACTAATGAGAAGATGCCATGTGTGATCTAGCCATTGTGAATTATGAAGATCGCGGCAGCAAAAAAGGAATCGCAATCACAAAAATGGAGTCGTGACCACATAAAAGGCTTAGCGATCGCGACCCAGCTCTGATAATGCATTTAATGCAAGATATTGTGGCTGTTGTGAGAATCCTTTCTTTGTAACGGGAATTTGGAGGGAAGAATGTATAAATACCCCCTGCAAAGACCCTTATTAAGGATCCAAAAACTTTCATTTAAGCCAAACTTTTGCAATTTTAATTCTTAAAGGCTTACCCCTTAATTTTTATCATTTGATTGTTGTAAGAGCATTAATAGCTCAAAGGGTTGAGTATTAGTCTTGAAAACACATATTGTTGGATTGAGAGTGAGTCTTGAAAACACTTGTGTGTGAGCCATTGAAAACACATTGTAAGTTTGGAGTGAGCTTGAAACTCCTTGTAAGTATTAGTAGTAGAATACCCAATTGAGATTAGGAAGTGGATGTAGGGTTCGTTAATACCCGAACCGCTATAAAATTTATTGTGTTCATTCTCCTTCCCTATCTCTTTATATCTATTTTTTTAATTTCCCACCAATTCAACCCCCCTTCTTAGTGCATAAGGCCAAACAAGCTAAATCTACCTACCAAAGATCATCCAAGTCCTTACAAGTTAACTTGGTTAAGGAAGGGTAAAGAGATCAAAGTCAAGAAGAGATGCTTGATTGAGTTCTCCATCGGTAAGAACTACCAAGACAAGGTATGGTGTGATGTTATTCCCATGGATGCTTATCACATATAGCCTTGGCAATACGATTGTCATGCTATGCATGATGGTTATAAAAAAACTTATTCCTTCACTAAGGATGGCTAAAAGATCATACTAGCACCATTGAAGAAAGAATGGACTAGTTACTCAAAAGAAGAAAGCTACAATTTAATTTCCAAGGCAATGATATTCTAGATTGTAGAGGAGACCAAGGTTGCTTGCGCTCTTTTGGAAGAGAATGAAGAAGCAAGCACCTTTCCAAAGACCATCCAGCCACTTCTTCAAGAATTTGAAGATGTACTTCCAAAAGAAATCTCGTCCAGATTGCCACCTATGCGAGATATCCAACATTGCATTGATTTCATTTCGAGAGCTGTGATTCCCAATAAAGTAGCATATTGAATGAATTCAAAGGAGCATGAAGAGTTACAATGCCAAGTGACTGAACTCATGGCTAAAGGATTGATCAAAGAAAGCATTAGTCCTTATGCCATTCCAGCCTTACTCATTCTAAAGAAAGTTAGATCATGGCATATGTGTATTGATAGTTGAGCAGTAAACAAAATTACCATCAAGTATCGCTTTCCCGTTCCTCAAATTGATAACTTTCTCGATCAACTACATGGTTTGATAATCTTTTCGAAGATTGATTTGAGAAGTCGATACCATCAAATTCATATGAGACCTAGTGATGATGGAAGACTGCCTTCAAAACAAGAGATGGTTTCTACGAGTGGATGGTTATGCCATTTGGACTTTCCAATGCTCCAAGCACTTTTATGAGACTTATGAATCAAGTATTTTTGCCTTTTATTGGAAAGTTTGTAATGGTCTGATTGATGGCATTTTGGTGTATAGTCAAAATGAGGAGCAACATTTAGTGCATGTCAAACAGATCTTTGAAGCTTTGAGAGAGCAAAAGTTGTATGCCAACCTTAAGAAATGTCACCTTTTAACTAATAAAGTGATTTTTCTTAGATATGTCATCCCAAAGAAGGGAATCGAGATGGATAAAAACAAGACAAAAGCTATTATTGATTGGCCAACTCCGAAATCACTTCATGATATTCAGAGTTTTCATGGTCTCACATCTTTCTATCGACGATTCATTAGGAATTTCAAAACAGTGATTACTCCAATCACAGAATTGTTGAAGAAAGATAAATTTGAATGGACATCAACTGCTCAAAAAAGTTTCAAAGCATTGAAGTAAAAAGTGACAGAAGCTCTAGTTTTAGCACTTCTAGTTTTCAACAAAGTCTTTAAAGTTGATTATGATGCCTCTAATGTGGGGATTGGTGCTGTTTTAAGTTAGGAGAATCATCCTATTTACTTTTTTAGTGAAAACTCAATGAGACTCAGAAGAAATACTCAACATATGACAAGGAGTTTTATGCTATTGTTCAAGCCTTAGATCACTGGAGACATTATCTGTTGGCAAAAGAATTCATGCTTTATTCTAATCATAAAGTGCTCAAATGCCTCCATAGTCAAAGCAAGCTCAAAGCACGTCATGCCACATTGAGTGAATTCCTCTCTCCCTATCAATATGTCTTAATGCATAAGTCAGGTACACAAAATAAAGTTGTTAATTGTTCGCCTCAAAATATCCTGTCAAAAAGCGACCTGCAAGTATACAGGGCAATTATAGTATATTAAAAGCACCCAAAGTTGTATCTCTCAAGGAATTGCAAATGGAAATATTTGTCTTAATTTAAAGCAAATTAAATGAAAAGAAATTAAATGATTTGATTTTGAAAAGAAATAATTTGCAAAACAGGAAATTAAAAATAAATGTGGAATAAAATGCAATAGATTTTAAAACAATGAATGAATGATGCCTAAGGTTTGTATTTAGTTTATCAATCCTATATGTTCATGAATATACCCAATTGATTACTCTAAAGCCTTAGTTTCTAACAATTCAAAGAATAAAAATCAATCTATTAGCAATCGCATTCATAAAAATCATTCTATCAAATCATATATCAAAAATTAAAGCACAATTAAAACTTATATTTCTATTTCGTTTTAAGATCCTAAAGGAATGAATTCTGGAATTGAACTTCAACTCTCATTCCTTCATTCAAAATCTAAGTCAAATAATCAATCAATTCAATTAAGGATAAAAATAATGAAATGAGATTATATTCAATTTCATATCATGAACACCTCATACAAACCCTAGACAATGATGAAATTAACTCATGGGAAATAAAGAAATCATCATAATCTTATTATAATCAAAAGAATTCATCAAATCAATTCTATCAATTCAATAATCCAAAAGAATTATAAATAAGAATTAAACCACACTAATTATTCCATTTTATCCGATTCAATCTCTTGAATCTTCGCAAAGAAATTCCCAAGAACAAAATTCTCCTCTAAGTGTTGAAATCTAAAAACTAAAATAAAATTGAGAAAAGAGAAAAATTGGAAGAGAAGATATTATCCCCCAAAATTCCCCAAAATCCAAAATCAAAATCCAGATGATTTTCTTCCTTCAGACATCCCTATTTATAACAACAAAACTTCTTATTTAGTTTCAACTTTCCTAAAATAATTTAGAATTGAAAATCTTAGAAAATATTCAATATCTGCTCATAGGTGATGCAGCGGGCACTAGGATTGATAGCTGGACGTTGGGCTTGGTGGCCTACAGGAGACTCTCTGTAGCGAGGTGCTAGAGGAAGACAGCTGGCACTGCTGCTGCTACTGCAGGGCACTGCTGCTGCTACTGCAGGGCACTGCTGGGCTTGGCGAGGCACTGCTGCTACTACTGCAGGGCACTGCTGCTGCTACTGCAGGGCACTGCTGGGCTTGGCGAGGCACTGCTAGGCAATGGAGAAGGCAGCTGAGCATAGCAGGAAAGCAGCTGGCATAGCAGGAAGGTAGCTGGGCATAGCAGGAAGGCAACTGGTGCTGGGGACACGCTGCTGGCACTGGGGACGTGCTGTTGGGGGTTGCCACATGCACTGGGGGCTACCGCGATGGCATTCGTCTTGCCGAATTTTTCGTCTTTGCTCCAAACTTCTGATTTTTTTTAATTATTTAATGCAACTAAAAAAAACTTAACAAACACAATAAAAACATCATAAAATCATAAAAATAAATTATATAAAACTATGATAAAACATTAATACCTTGAGTCATTGTTACACATTGCTTTCTACACTCTAAGTTTAAATAATTGGATTTAAAGTTCTAAAAGAGTTGTATGAGGATGATCTAGACTTTAAAGATATTTGGAAACACTACTGTGAAAGACCCTACCACCAATTTCATCTGTAAGATGGTTACTTATTTTTAGCTAATCAATTATGCATTCCTCAATGTTCATTACATTAAGCCATACTGATTGAATGCCATAATGGAAGTCTTGCTGGTCATTTTGGTCTTGACAAGACATTAGCTCTTGTACAAGGAAGCTTTTATTGGCCACGATTAGTCCAAGACAAAGAGCGACATATCCAAAGGTGCAAGATTTGTCATATTGCCAAGACTTGAGGACAGAACATAGGACTATACACTCCTCTACTAGATCCTAAAGCCCCTTGGGAGGATGTTAGCATGGATTTTGTTGTTGGTCTACCTCGGACACAAAGAGGTAAAGATTTAGTCATGGTTGTTGTGGATAAATTTTCCAAGATGGCTCACTTTGTACCATGTAGCAAGACACATGTGTGAACCCTTAAATTTGCACCACCTAATAACCAACACTCAATTACAAACCCGTAGAATCAAACCGAGCTTAAATCAGATCAAAAATGGTCGAGAGCGGAGTAAAAAATGGCATAGGACCCATAGGGACTGCACAGGACAGTCTATGATAGCACAGACCCTGAGTGGAACCGTACAGAGATAGTGCAAAACTATAAAGGCCTTGTGCAGAACCAAACAGGTCCTATACAGTTACCATTTGCCATTATATGGTCGCATGCATTCTGCACGGTCCAGTAGCCTCCATGTGCAGTTCCCAAAGCCTCTTATGTGGTTTCCTACCTTGGGAAGTGAATCCCACATCGAAAGTTCACTATTTTTGCTCCTAATTCTCTCCCTATAAAAGTTACACCTCCCTACCTCATTTTGGACACTCAAAATTGATTAATCAAACTAATTGATTTCAAAACAATCAATATTTTTAAAGTTTGGTCCAAAAGGAATGAATTTTTTAGTTTAAATTTTTTTTTTATTTGGGTGGTCATTTTGAGGTAGCTCTCCTAAAATCAATATGAGGAGGTCCCAATAGTGTCGTTTGAGTCACCGTCTGAAGGTTGTCATTTCACCAAGCCGAGAAGGTGGAATTGCGATCCATAGTTCGCTTCATGTTCCCTACGTTCCCAAGCCTCGTCCCCGTAAGGTATTTATTTCCTTTTTTATTATTTTCTTGTTTGTTTTATTTTAGTGTTCTTTTTGCTTTATATTGTTTGTTTATTTTGTAATTCCTTAGGATTGCTTAGTTTGTTCTTTTTGTTTATTATTTCTTTGCTTTGAATGTTTTATCATTTTCTTTCATTATTTTGAGGCATATTGATTAGCATTTGATTTAATTAACAAGGTATATGATTTGAATTGATGTATCTACTTGTTAATTAAAACCTGACCTAATTAACAACTTAATAATCAATCAATCGATTTAATCAATTAAGCTACCTTTTAATCAATGAACTAAAACATGACAAAAGGTCGAGACTAAACAAACCCCCTCTCACAAGAAGGGTGAACTACGTAGATTTTGATTTCCATTCAAAGGGATACGTAGGCTTGCTTGTTTAAAGCATCAAATCCAATTTAAATAAGAAATAATCATTTTCTTGTATATTCTTTTATGAATTAATTCTTTTTCTTTGTCCTATTTGCTTTTAGTTGGTTTTCTTTATTATGATGTTGGTTTTGTTCCACTTGTTCTTTATTTTCCTTTAATTATTGTTTTAGAATTATTTTAGAGAATGTGTGACTTCTCTAGAACTCATAAAGGCTAGAGGAAGTATCCCCTATTGTGGTTTTGAATTGTAAAGTTAATTCCTTTACTTTATTTCTTTATCGCTTAGAATGAATATTTATCTATTTGTTTATTCATACATTATATAATTAATCATACATTATGTAAACTATTCATGAAATTTATTTTAAGTCATTTTATATTAAACTTGCCAAACTAATTTTCTTAAAATAAACCAAAAACCTAATCCCTGAATCCTCTTTGGTTTCGAGGCTAGTGGTCTTTTCTTTTGGGATATTAATTGGAGTCAATTTGGATTTTTCCCTTAATCTTTTTCCCATATAAAATAAAATTAACGTGGCAACTCTTTTCAAAATTAACCTATCTGAACGCAAGAGTTCCATTATAAATTCAAATCCAAATGAGCATTTTGATCCCATTTAGCGGATCGAACCGGTGCTTGGGCAAGGCCCCACAACTGGCGACTCTGCTGGGGATCACCTTCTTTTTTATAAATGAAATAAGAGGACTACCAATTGGTTTAAATCAAAGTTTGGCACTTTTAATACATAAATGACTTTTATGCACCATTTGCACTGGCTCCTTGCCTTTCAACATGGATTTCTTAGGAAAATAATAGATAGAAAGTAACATTGAGTGGGTAACCCTCATTGGGTCTATTCACCAATAGTGAAATCATCCACCTTACGATGAATCCTTTAATCCTTTCAAAGGTTTAACAAGCATGCAGGTACTGTTTGACCCATGCAAGGCTCCTTGACTCACATGTGGTTAGGTATATTGCTGCTCTAGTGTGATGGGTACACTATACAAGCCACACTTGCCCTTTTCATGTAATAAATCTAGATCTTGATCTTAGGTTGTATGTACCATAATTAAAACTTTGCATCTTTGCATTCTCATGAAATATTTTCTCCAAGCATATCATGCATCCATATTGTGCAATAAAATATGCATTCATTTGTAGTCTAGGTTATACCTTAAACCGAAGAAGGGTCATATACTCACTTTTCACTTCTATCCAAACACCTTCACTTCTAAACCTTAAACACTCTCACCTTTATCTCAATCACCTTTGCCCCCACAAACCTTAAACCATCACCCTAACCTTACCCCATTACCTTAGCTTTTAACCTAAACACCAATATCCTAGCCTTAAACCTAAAACCTCATTTCCCTGGCCTTGGCCTCAAACACCTCTAACCTTAAACATTGTTACCTTAACGTTATCCCAAATGTCTTTACCCAAAATTTTAACCTGAAAACACTTTTACCCTCCTTTTTACCCATACTCAGTTAACCTGATCATCAAGACACTACACTAAGCCTAATACCTTTGGCTCAAGACACTACCTTGAGACCAATAACTTTGGCTCAAGACACTGCCCTAAGCCCAATGCCTTTGGCCCAATACATTACCCTGAGCCCAATACCTGTGGCCCAATACCTTTAGCCCAACACACTACCCTAAGCCCAATATCTTTGGCCCAATACACTACCCTAAGTCCAATACCTTTGGTTCAACCCAATACCTTAAGCCTAAGACCTTGACCTAGGCAACCTTAAGAAATCCTCAAAAGCCTAAAATACAGTTAGCACATAACATCAAAGGGAGTCTTTCTCCCCAAAGTTTGCATGCCCATATTCCTGCCTCTTCACCAAACACTTACCTTAATTCTTTGATTTGGTCCATAAGTTACCAATAGCCAACCAGGTTAACACAGACACCCTAACCACACTAATGACTAGCCTTCTTAAAAAGCATGAAGAGCATTTTCAAGTTGTCCTAGCTACTCAATAAATCTAATTTGAAGAAAACATGAAGGAATAAAGGAAAGCCATCATTGAGGAAGTTCGAGCCCTAATTAACTAACCAAAGTTTAATAAAAATAATCTCAACCACAATCTGAACCAAACCTATCTTGGGAAACCTACCAATACGTAAGCCTTAACACCACTATCCACTCTAGCTCTTCCTCTCTCCTAGATCCTTTTCAAGGTGGGGAAGTTTTCTCTCAAGATACCAAATTGCTTATGGATAAACTTAAAGCTATGGAGAAAACCATCAAATCCCTAAAGCACCACAATGACTTAATAGATATGGATAGCTTGATCTTGTTCCCTGATGCCAAGATTCCTCCTAAATTTAGAGTGCCTCAGTTGGATAGATTTGATGGAACCACATGCCTCAAAACTGATCTAAAGATGTATATGGGAGTAATGAAACCTATGGGACTTAGCGATAAGCTCCTTGCTTAAATGTTTCAAGAATTGCTAACCAGAGCTGCCAAGAGATGGTTTCTTTCACTGGACAAAAGCCAAAAAAGAAAATGGGATGATATGTCATGTCTTTGTTAGACAATATCATTACAACACTGAAGTAGATGTCACTAGGGGTGATTTGGAAACCACAAAGCAACTTCTAGATTAGTCATTCTCTATGTTCCTTACAAGGTGGAGAGTTAAAGCTGCTCAAATGGTAAATAGGCAAACCGAGCAAGAACAAGTAGATATTGTTGTCAAGAATTTACACCCGACCTATCGAGCCCACTTGTTGACACAATACCTACCCACATTCAAAGTTTTGCTTGCAACTATAATAAAGGTTGAAGATTGCATCCAAAGTAAATCATTTCAAGCTGAATTCCCCACCACCAACCTGAACAATGATGAGGAACCTAAATCCGACTCAACCTCAAGCCTGAGTGGCATAACATGGATGAGTTCAAGCCTAGCTAATCTGACCTATCTGAGGTTGAATTCCAAATCTAAGTCTACGCTTGAGCCTGAACCTCAAAGTCTGAGTCTAAGTTTGATTCAGAGTCTATCGTATTATTTTATTTTATTTTTTGTATTTTATTGCCCATGTCAGTCCCCTTTTTGCTATCTTATAATAAAGTTTTCTTTATAGTAATACATCTTTTCTTTTCATTATTTCTTATCTTTCTTGATTTAGTCTGATAAGGATGAGCTTTAAAAAAGAAGAAAAAAAAAAGAGGAAAAAAGAAAAAGAAAAGAAAATGAAAATGAAGAAAAGAGGGGTAAAGATTAAATCCACCACAATTAGCATATATCAGAATTTGAGGTGTCCTTATTCTCTCAAATTAACAATCGCTTCACTAACTCCTAATCAAAGAACATCAAGATAGTTAAAGCACAAAGAGTAAGTAAATGTAATTACTTATTGCACATTGGGTAATCAAATGATGCACCTCAACACGGCACGACAAGTTCAAAGAAGACCTTTGTCAAACCCAGAATTCAAAGGTCAGAGCCTCTCAACATAAAGAAAAACAACAAATCATGGTGGAATGTTTTCTCTTAAATTTCATTAATATAAGCTCGCTAAGTTGAAAACCCAAAAGAACAACTTAGGCAAAAGTTAGAGCTATGAGTGTGTGTGTGTGAGAGAGAGAGAGAGAGAGAAAGCTCATCTAAGTCATCTTCCCTCATATCCAAAATTGTCAAATCATCTTAAATCAATCTGTCTCATCTTATGTCTCCAAAGTTATCTTTCCTCACTAGAGGTTCATTCTTTAAGGATATACTACCTTCTATGTCCTTATCCTACAATGGGGGCATGTCTTTCTAGGTCATCATCTCTTGTCGAATTTGTCTCGTCGCTTAGCTCAAAGAGCTGAGGCACAATCGCTCACATTTTGCACATTCACATTCTTCTCTCTCATTTAGGAACATGATCCCTAAGTTGTCTTCTTCCACTAGCCCTTTAGCCATTCCTAAGAGCTCTTTGTCCAGCCAATACAATCAGTGTGTCATCAAGTTAAACCAATTAAGTGTCACTCTAAGAGTCTTTTCAATCTCAAACAATAGGAAAAGCTTGACTTGCTCTTTTCCATGATTCATGCTATAAAAAGCAAAACTATACAACCTCCATGATTTTTTTCAGAAGTTTCAACCTACCTTCAAACCATTCTCGAACTTTATGAAATTATACTGTTCCATCCCAAGCCTCATTAGTAAATCATACCATCATTTCTAGCCTAAGCCACATACCACCCTTTCCTTGGTAAAATCTCGTCATGGGCAAAACCAAAAATCCTAACAAGACTCATCATCTTTGAATCTACTTGAGGCATATCTCTTAAAGCCTATCATCCTCAAGTTGACTAAGAAGGACTCGAACCAGTTAAAGTCCATCTCATGCCTCTTTGGCAAACATCTCATGATCCTTGAAAAGATTAAGCCTTATTGGCAAAACACATAATCCCTGAGAATCAAAGCCTTTTAAGGCCTACAAACTATTCTGATGTAACTAAGTCAAAGGGGAAACCCTTATCCATAAGCCTACGGTATCTTTGTGACCAAAACCTGTAACATATACCTGAGCCAAAGTCCAAAACCAAATCTAGAAGCCTTCACCAAGGAGCCTAAAACCAAGGAGCCTTCACTATAAAGCCTAAATCTAAAAGCCTTCACCATGAAGCCCACTCCCAAAAAGCCTTCACCATGAAGACCATTCCCAAAGGCCTGCATTTACGAAGCCCATAATATCCTCTAAAGGCAAAATCTAACTGAGCCTTCTAAATTGATTGCCTAGCCTGGTCTTTTCCTCTAAGCCAAGATTAGCCTCTTAGGTCTAGTATCCTAGCCGAATCTCTCTGACACAGTCTTAAGACAAAATATGACCAAGCCTTTCAAATGAACTCACCAGAAGGCCATAACTGACCAAGCCAATTGCCAGACCCAACCAAAGACTCCCATATAAACTTCTTTGGAGACAAGCTTGACAAACTGACCTTCCCCAAAACTTGACCTAGCCTTTCAACCTAATCATCACTAAGGACTTGTCCCCTCTAATCAACCTTTCCAAATTCAGCATCAAACCAAATTGTCTCCTAGGTCAAACCCACCTAAGCCCAGCCCAACCTTTTCCAGCCATACCTGACTTAGCTTCCCAAAGTGACTTCTTCCTTAGCTGAACTGATAACCAGTAACCAAGCAACCTTATACTTGATATGACCCTAAGCTAGCTATTTAATCCAAAAGGCCATGCTTGACTAAGCCTTTTAAGCTTACTAGGTCAATCTCTTCTTCCTCTAAGGCCAAACTAATAGCCTTTGACCAACCCTTCAACTAGCCTCATACTCAGTCCAACCATCCCCAAGCTGGTTTATTTAAACCAAATAGCCAAACCACTTTATCATTTTAAAGTGGGGGCATTTCCTTCCCAAATATTCACCTTGCTTAAAGTGGAGGCATCTTTCTCCCAAAAGCTCATCACTCTGCTACCAAATTGACCCTTTACAGGTTCCAGGTATCCAATCATTGCATAGTCAGATGCATTTCACAATAGAACAAGTTGTAAGTTAGAGTTCTGAAGCAAAATGGATCATCTCTTTACCGATTTTGACCAAATAGGGTCATCATCATTCCTACCAAATAGGATCATCTCTCTGTTGATTCCTACCAGACAGGGTCGTCATCATTCCTACCAAAAATATCTCAAAACTAACTAGATATCAAGCTAGGCTTTCCAAAATAGACCAAAACCATTACTTTTACCAGATTTCACCAAATCTTCTTTATCCTCCAACATTAAGGTCGGACAAATAGCCTTGATTTAAATTCTACAACATTGAGGCTGGACAGATAGCCTTGATTTAAATTCTCCAATATTAAGGTGAGATAGATAGCCTTGACTGAGATTTCACCAAACCAACTCTACTTCCAACATTAAGGATGAACAAATAGTCTTGACTAAGAGTTACCGAAATCAACTTTACCTTCAATATTAAGGCCGGACAGATAACTTTAATTGAAATTCACTAAGACCATTCTCGCATCCAATGTCAAGGTCGGACTGATAGCCATTGATAATACCCCATTTATCCTAGGGGATCTCCTCCCAAAGGATTTAACAGGAACACATAAGCCCAGAATCTGACATGGCACCTCTTCCTCAGGTTCACTATCATCAGAATTACCATCCTGACAAGCCAATTTTGATGAGGGGGCAGCTGTTAACCCTCAAATTTGCACCTCCAGACAACCAGCACTTGATTACGAACTCATAGAATCAAACCGAGCTTAAATTAGATCAGAAACTATTGAGAACAAGGTAAAAAATAGCATACAGACCCATAGGGACTACACAGGATGGTCTATGACTGCACAGACCCTATACGGAACCACATAGAGCCTGTGTAAAATCATAAAGGCCTTGTATAGAATCGCACAAGTCCTATGTGGTTACCATTTGCCACTGTGTGGTCGCATGGGTTCCGCGCAGTCCAGAAGCCTCCATGTGTGGTTCCCAAAGCCTCCTATGTGGTTTCCTGCCTTGGGAAGTGAATTCCCATATCAAAAGTTCACTATTTTTTCTCCCAACTCTCTCCTTATAAAAGCTACACGTCCCTACCTCATTTTGGACACTCAGAATTGCTTAATCAAATTAATTGATTTCAAAGCAATTAATATTTTTAAAGTTTGGTCTGAAAGGAATGAACTTTTTAGTTTAAATTTTTATTTTATTTTGTTTTATTTGGGTGGTTGTTTCAAGGTAGCTCTCCTCAAATCAATCTAAGGAAGTCCCAATAATGTTGTCTGAGTCATTGTTTGAAAGTTATCATTCCGCTGAGCCGAGAAGGTGGAATTGCGATTCGGTCATCCGCTTTTGTGGTTTTGAATTGTAAAGTTAATTCCTTTACTTTATTGCTTTATCGCTTAGAATGAATGTTTATCTATTTATTTATTCATGCATTATATAATTATTCATGCATTATGTAAAATATTCATGAAATTTATTTTAAGTCATTTTATATTAAAATTGTTAAACAAATTTTCTTAAAATAAACTGAAAACCTAGTCCCCGAATTCTCTTTAGTTTTAAGGCTAGTGGTATTTTCTTTTGGGATATTAATTGAAGTCAATTTGGGTTTTTCTCTTAATCTTTTTCCCATATAAAATAAAATTAAGGTGTCGACTCTTTTCAAAATCAACCTATCTGAACTTGAGGGTTCCATCATGAGTTCAAACCCAAATAAGCATTTCGATCCCATTTAGCTGATTAGACCAGTGCTCGGGCGAAACCTCACAATATGATGCTACATACATTGCCGAACTTTACTTTTTGGGAGATTGTGTGACTGTATAGGATTCCAAAGAGTATCACTTCATATCATGATGTTAAATTCATGAGTCTTTTCTGGAGGACCTTATAGAGCAAAGTGGGAACAAAACTTCATTTCAGTTCTGCAACTCACCCCAAATAGATGGACAAATAGAAGTAGTTAATCGAAGTTTGGGAAATTTTTTGAGAAGTTTTGTCAAGAAAAATATTCAACAATGGGATTTGATCTTAGCTCAAGCAGAATTTGCCTATAATAATTCAACAAGCCAGACTACAGGTCGAAGCACCTTTGAAGTAGTGTATTGGAAAAATCCTATCACTCTAGTTGAACTTGCTCCTAAAACGACTCAACAACAAGTTAGTGTAGATGCAGATGAAAGAGCTAAGTAGATCAAGAAATTGCATGAACAGGTTAGAAACAGCATTCAAAAGCAAAATGAGCGATACCAAAAGCAAGCAAACAAATTTCGTAAACCTGCTGCTTTCAAAGAAGGTGACTTGATATGGATTCATTTGAGAAAAGAAAGATTTCCACCAAGACCTTATGCAAAACTACAAGCTAGAGCGGATGGCCCTTTCAAAATTGTTAAGCGAATTGATGAGAATGCATACAAGGTTGAACTTTCTGGAGATTACAATGTGTCAACTACATTCAATGTCGCTAATCTATCACCATATTTTGAAAATGAAAAAAATTAGACTCAAGGATGAGTCTTCGTCAACCAGGGGAGCATGACACAGGAGTGTCTTATCCAAAATATTCAAAGTCAAGATAATCACATTTTTTCAATCTTTTTTTTCCCCCCTTCAACCTACCTTCACTAACATTTGAATTGCAAACTTTCCAACCAACATCCAAGTTTTCATCCAAGTTTTATTTGACTTCCAAATTTTTCCAACTAACATCCAAGTTGTCATCCAAATTGTTCCAAGCGAGTTCTTTCTTTTTTCAACCCACCAAATAATGTGTTTACATCTACACCATTTATGCCAACATGGTTTGTTCAAAGTTGTGTGCTTGCCAATTTAGTTTGTTAATTTACTAGCTCAAAAGTTGAATTATTTTAGTTGTAATAATGTTGTAATAATGCCTATAAATAGGCTTATGATCTTTCATTGTGAGGGATAGAAAATTTGAGAAAATAAACACATTCCTTCTTTCTTTAGAAGGTAATTTTTTTTATACTCTTTGTTAAGAATTCATTCTTGAATTCTAAAGAGTAACTGTATCCTTGAATTGGCTCTTCTAAGGTGGTGAATTGGGCCATGTATTTGTCCTAGCAGAGTTATCAATTCCACCACGATCGACATAATACATAAACAACACTGCAACGACGTCATCACTATTCAAGACTGGACAGCTTTTGACTTAGTAATACGAGCCTATGATTATTCAAAAGGTCCATGAAAGGCATATTTCAAGCCCTAGTGAAAGTGGGGGCAATTTATATATATTCACATTTAGACTCTATTTGTTTCACAGAAAATATTTTCCTTCTGGAAAATATTTTTCAGAAAAATATAATATTTTTCGATGTTTGGCTGCAACACTAAAGAACAATTGGAAAATATTTTCTGTTGTTTGTTTGGTGAAAATTTTTTCCAAAGAGCCAATACTATATTTTATAGAAATGGTTACTTTTGCAATTTTTAAGGTAATTATAAATTCCTAAAGAATTATATTAGGACCTATAATATTTGCAAACTCAAAAAGAAAAAAAAGATATAAAACAAACCTTATATATTATATAATTAAAGATCCTCCACTTTAACAATGATAAAATACCTAATAAGTTGTAACCATGACAATAATAATAATAAGTTCACAATACTAGTAATCAATTCAAAAATCATTACATAATAACCGTTTTGCATAAATATTTCAAGTCATATGACTTAGCCTTCATTTTGTTAAATAAAATTGTGGATCCAAATCTTCCTAAGATTAGTGTTTGGGCCATAAATGCTTTTGCAAACATTTTAATTGGGACCAAATAATCAAATGCAGAGGCTAAAGTAACTTCATCAAATCCTTTAATTTTCATCACTTCTTCATTAAGGTCAGACACAACAAGTTGATTTTTATTAAGATTTTTAATAGCCATTGCTACTTCTTTTACTTCCATGGCCAAAATCTCAATGCGTTCATTTTCAGAATCACGTTTTCTTTTTCTATGAGATCTTTTCTGAGATGAAGGATTGATAGTTGAAGATATGTCTTCTCCTTTTGGGATTTCTTCAAATTTGGCATCATCTTCTAGTGGAGTTGAATCTACCTTGGCGTTCATATCATTAGTGATGTCAATAAATGATTTGGCAAAATTTCCAGTAGCAATATCCTTCTCAACAGCCAATGTCATCTTATCATACATCTCAATTTTTTTATTGAGATATTTTTCATGTTTGGGATGTGCCTATTCAATAAAAACATACACAATACATGCTCAAATACAAGATGCATGTTAAAAATATTAACATTATTAATTATGAGCACAAGAAATAAAAATCACCCATATCAAAAATGCTTACCATCACTTCTTCATCACAAACATGTTTTGCTACAGTTATCATCCCATCCAAATCCACTTTTAGATCGAAGTGTTGAAATAGTTGTCCATTCCTTTTTCACAATCTTGAGTTGATTTCCAACATGTTCATGAAGACATTCAACTCAAAATTTTTTGTTTATTTTTGTAACCACTCTTGCAATAGATTCTGACTTGAATGTTGAAGATGGTTTATTTCCTTTTACAACCTCTTCAGCTAATATTTGAAGCATTGTATGAGACATAGGTTTGGACCACCTAAATTGTTTGCCTTTACCTTTCTCTTCATTATTTCCAATCATGTCTACAATTATCAACAATTTTTAAAAAATAAAAATTATGAAAACATGTAAAAAAACTAAACAAATATTGTCATCAAATATGAAAAATAGAATACAATAACACTAGTATTACTAAAATATAAAACTAATAAAAAAAGTATTAGGTTCATTACAAATCAATCATAACTTAAAATTTGAATACAAAATAATGTATCAAACATCTCAATGATTATTATAATCATTCCACATAGCAGCTACTATCAAATCTCTTTTTGTTTGCCATTCTCTATTTTCCAAAGACTCCTCTTTTGACTTAGGTTGACTCTTTATGTCATTGAATGAGTTGGTAGGTTACTTGATTCCTCCATGATAAAGTCATCAGGATCAACTTCCATTATATGATTATGAAGAATACAACTAGCTAGCACCATGTCCACTCGAGTTTCATAAGACCAATGAGTTTTTGAATCTATGGCGCGAAACATTTCTTTAAAATATCAAAAACCCTCTCAATAGTAGTTCGCAATGAAGAATGTCATAGATTAAACAACTCTTTTGCATTTTTAGGTGGATGTTGTGTAAATTCTTTTAAATGGTATCGAACACCACGATATGGAGATATTATTCCATTTCAAATACCATAACCAGCATCACCAAGATAATATTTTCCTACAAATTTAAAATGATAAAGACCACTAAGTATTGCATGTGCATCAAATATTACATTTGTGTATGCTTATTTAAATTTTAAAAATTAATTTATAATACCTTCAAGAATTTTGAGCCCTTCAGGTCTTGATAATGCATCACTTAGAACCGAGAAGCACATGCACTTCCTTCCCAACCAGCCAATACGTAAGTAAATTCTAAATCAAAAGTGATAGCAGCTAAAACATTTTGTGTTGTTCCATCTTTTCAACCATGAAACTTCCCTTGACTTTCAAAGGGAACATTGGCTAAAATATGAGTTCCATCTATTGCTCCAACGCAATCCTAAATTAATATAAAAAAAATTGGATGTCATTGCATTTTTCTTTTAAAAACTGAAAAATTAAAAAGGGAAATACTAACTAGCTATTACCTTAAAATAAGGGTAAAATCTTTGGTTGTTCATTATCTCTAAAGGAGTTGAGTTAGCTGGATCTTTAATAATATGCTTGTACAAATTTAAAATTGCTTTTAATACAATTCTAAAATAGCGATAAACTGTTTCAATGGACCTATAATATACTCCACTAGTAAAACGAAATTTAGTGTTGTGTCCTATAATTTCTAAAAATATCAACAACTGTTCTCTAATAGACATATTTTTAGCTGCTTGTAAAAGGTTATGCCTAACAAGAATATCATAAAGTTTTCAAAATGAAAGAAGGCTCATCCTTATTTGGTCAACACAATGCCCATCACCTCGATACAATATACCATTCATATAATGTTCCCTTTCAACATTAGCAATAATATAAATCAAATATAATTGCAGAACCCATATCAATAATAGACACTGCTACACCCATGCAAGCAACACGATTGAATTTCTCATCTATCTATGTAGTTAAAACAAATATAAATCAAATTTAAACTCATATATAAGCTCATATATAAACACGATTAGAGAAATCACTTTTTATTTTTTATTTTTATTTTTGGATACAATCTAGATTTAAGTGGAGAAGATTTTTTTTTTTTTTTCTACAAAAGAAAGTGGGTGAGTGAATGCAATTACATCTGTAAAGAGTTTATAATTTTTGTAATTTCTCGTCAGACTTGTATATATTTTAACACTACTAGAGTTTATAGAAAATTAACATGGGCCGCATGTTTGAATGCAATTACATATGAACCAAACAGAACTGATCACACTACCATACTACACTGTGTGTATATACCTAATAGCATAGTTGCAAGTGTCTGTCAAATAATTGTTGCAAATCTTTATGCCCTACACTACCATACCTGCATTGCCTTTTATGTGATCAATCTAACAATGGTGATTAATATATATTTTTTGTATGGAAATTATCAAAGAATCCAAAACTAGGAAAAAAAAAAAGAAAAAGAAATAAATGGATATGCAAAAGATACATATATATTGATATTTGAAGGCTAACTAAAAAAAAAAAAAAAGTTAATGAAAAAATGTATATGAGATTGAATTAACCTAAAAGATATTGAGATGTTAGATAAATATTGAAGATAGGGGTATGTTGCTATAGTCATAATTATGAGAACTTTGTGTGCCAAATAACACGAAATGGATCTTGAAGGCACTTGCTATAGTAATTGGTTACAAAACATGCAATGCAAATTATTTTTTTGTTGAATAACTTTGATACCTATGTCTCACTCATTATCTTAGGAATGTTTTTATACTTACCTCTGACCTGACTCAACTAGCTGACGAAAAAATATTAAAGAAAATAACAACCCAAAAAGCAAAACCAAAAAATAAACATGAAGAAAACATCTACTCATAAAGCAAACCCAAAAAATACCAAGGAAAAAGGAAAACTCATAACATATCCCATAAAAAGAAAACAAAAATACAACAAATGCCAAAAAGAATTCAAATTACTCAATTAAAAACAACCCATAACATGTCAAAAAAGAATTCAAACTACTCGATTAAAAAAAGAAAAAAAAATGATGAAGAAAACATACATGATCATAATAACGAAGTTGAGAGGAGATGATGAATTTTTTTTTTTTCTTTGAAACGAAGGAGATGATGAACTTGAGAGGTGAAAAACAAAGTGGAACAGCTGTCAGTATGTTTAGGTTTTGTGTTTTTTAAGAGTTGGTTTCAACATAGAAAAATAATTTCCCGTTCCCAAAATGGGAAAACAATTTCCTCTTTTTTTAACTTATTTTCCTTTGACTAAAAGAAACTTATTTTCCATTGGTAATCCAAACACTGGAAAATAAAAGAATATTTTCCAGAAAAATATTTTCTGCAAACAAACAGAGCCTTAATATTATGGTTTACTAAGTAAAAGTTTTGTATTTTATTAGGTTTTTGAGAAAGTTTTGTATTTTATTAGGTTTTTGAGCTTAAAGCAACAGATTCTAGAATTTGAACCGTCAAAATGGGGGGTTGGCCATATATTTCATTCATTCTTCTCATCAATAAACCAAATTATTACAAGAGATTGTGTTTTTTTTTTTTTAAAAAATAAAAACTTCAACTAACTTTTGCAGTCTAACCATGCTTAACTTCGATCCCTAGTTCCATAATTGATTCTTATACTCAACTCAACCATACCTTCACCTAATCCCGCTATTTCCCTCCAAAAACAATACCTAAACCCAAAACCTTTAACGATATCTAGTACAATCGATGCTACGTCTGTCTGACAACAATATAATCCCCATACAGGCAGATGCATCTACAAAGGCCATTAGTGAACCCCTTAGAATAGGGAGCCATCGCTAGTCCCAAGCCCCAAACAACGATTTCACTCAAAACCGAATTAGTAAATGATATAATATATGAAAATTTTGATATATCTACAATTAACATGCATTCATAAAATTTTGAAATAAATTTCCAATAAAAATTAGCTATCATAACTGAGTTGTAAAATTAATACGAAGGACAAGGCCTTTTGGTTAATCGTAAACAAACAGATGTACCAAAAACAAACTAACATAGGCCACTATCTTGAGATCAAACTAAAGGTAATCAGGCATGATAAGTTGGAGATATTATTAACTGTTACCATTCAAAATACAGGCTGACAACTTCAAAACATCAGCAGCTTAATATCATTAGCCACAAAAAACCTCTGCTCTAAAAAAAATTTCCTCTTTAACATGACTGGGCAGAATGCGTGCAGTATATTTAACCACAGAAATTAAGTTTCTTCATGACTTTAGCATAGGCTGCAGGAACAGTAGAAGGTTTTCTGAGTCTTCGTCTTGATTTCTTTGACTGCATTAAACACCAAAATTTTTTATTGATTACAACTGAAAATTTTACATATAAACTATCATTTATCATCATATATCTATTAGGAAAAGCCTTCCTGTGTTGCATTGCTCATGCAAGTAGACAATATTGTTTCCTTAAATTTGCTCAAATGTATGTACTACTAGCAAAAAAAAAATTTCAAGTTACATTGCAGTCACAGTAGCAGCGTTGGAAATGTTGAGGTCAAATGTATTAGCTAGTTTACCCTAATGTTGCCATGAATTAATTGAAAAGAATCAACAAAATGACACAAATCAAGAGCTCAATAGAACACTATATATTTATACATCAAACATCTAAAAAAATCATTAAGTAAAAAGAAATTGCTATTTTCTTGTCATAATTGCATATTTACCAATACATGAATTACACTAACTATATCTAAAATTCATTATTAAGCTTATATAAATTCAAAAAAAAAAATTTGAATATAAACATTTTCTTTGGTGAATGGTTCGGTAATCACTTTCTACAGAACTCTTGTTCAGATATAAACGTGTAAAAGCCAAAATAAAAGCTTCAATAAGAAGGTCACTATGCTTAGGCTTTAAAAATAATAAATAAATAAATAAAAATGAAGAGAAAAATAGAGAGCCAAATGACTAGGGGATTTAATCTTGCTTTTAACACTCTCCCTTCCTTTTTAATATATATTCCAGTATATTGCCAGAGCAGATTAATAGGACCAGAAAAATCACTGCTTTTAAATTATAAAGTGACTAAATTAACCCTTATCATTTGGTTGTTTTCCTCCACACCAAATTCGCGGAGAAAGTTGCAATTTCAGAAGACTCTAATGGTTCTGCAATTGTTTCTTAGACAAAGAACAATACCATCATCAATTTTAATGGCAGTAGTAATTCAAAGCCAATCCCCATGAAAGCTGTCCCAGTCGAGTCCTTTCTAAAGCATGTCTAAGATTTTAGTGGAAAGGAGAAAAACAAGCACAATGCTCACAACTCTTACTCTTTTTACCTTGATTCATAGGCAACCATGATCCCTATTTCCTTTTTTTTTTTTTTTTTTTTTTTCCGGTGGTCTTTAGATCGTAATGATGGGAAAAAAGAATTATGCAAGAGTCAGGGATAGAGATATAAAAGGCATAGATGGAATGAAAAAATGCTCCTTGATTTTCTGACTAATTTAACTCTCCCCAACACAGCAAATTGCTAATGAAGTCCTCTCTTTTTTACTGTTATAGAGAATTCCTTTTCTGATCTATTATGTCTTTTGGGGTTGTCGTTTTTATTTTCTGGGTGAAAATATCTCAAGATTGCTGGGTTTTCCTCAAAACAGTGGCTATATGGATGAATGTTTATCAGAATGTTTTCTTTTTGTTGCATGTTTGTCAGAATGTTTTCTTTTTGTTGCATAGTATTTTGTTCTTTAGTAATTTAGAATGTACTTTCCCAAGTATGAATACAACCAAATAACAAGGGTAATATGGACACATTATGAATTAAAAATATCGATTGCTCTATCCCATCAAAAACTACACTGGCAATATCCGCACCCTATATATTCCATAAATCTTAAACAATAAATGAATTTTCAATTTTGTCGAATTTTTTTCATATTTTTAGTCCTACCACCAACTTCAAAATTATTAGTAATCATATGCAATGGTAGGCCTGTATCTACAATAAGCTAGCACTTAATAAGCATTCTAATATCTGAGTGGGATTTAAAGTATGACCATAGTTTACCCAAATCTGTCAAAATCTAAATGCTGTGAGTCTACAAATTGAGAAAGAGAAGGGAATTAAGAAGTTACAGAGTTTCCCATGAACCTGAGCTAGGGGTATTCATTATTGAGGGCAAACCATTAAATCGGGTTGAATTAAACTGAATACACTAATTTAGTTTAGCTTGACTCTTAAAAAAAAAAAAAACACTTTTCAATTTTTATAAAAATGACAATATGTTCAAATTTATAATTTTAACCTTAGTCAATAGTCAGAAACCTTACTGGGATTTGACCCATTCGTTTTAACATTGCCAGTTCAGCGCCAGCTTGGTGAAATTAGAATTGTATAAAGTCATCCAAAACTGCATGCCCAAATAAGATTTACCCGCTTACCACCTAGACCTAGCTTAGATGATGATTTCAGGGTGGGAAATTTCACTAAAAATCATAGGTTCAAAAAACATTCAGCTGTCCCCCATAATTGACTCGCCTAACCATTCTTTAATCTTTTGCTGCATACAGCCCTATTTGGAGGAACTGATTCTAAAAGTAATGCTGAGGAACTGCATCTAAAAGTAATGTTTCAACAAATTTTCCAATTTTTCTCAAGACCCATTTCTGAAATCTATAATCTAGATTGTTTTAAATTAATAAACAATAACCAAAATTGATAATAGACATCTAGCTTGGCTTCTATGCAGTGTTTTGGGCTTATGCTTACAGAGTTTTCTTCAAATGTCATCCAATTTTATTAACAGGCATTACTCTTTTAGCTTGTGTATCATCTGGTTGCATCTGTCTTATTAGTCATGTAAAAGAATTTCTTGTTCTCCATGACACACTCTTTTCTTTCATTCAAGATAAACTTTCTTCTCTTATCCAATGTGTGTGTGTGTGTGTGTGTGTGTGTGTGTACGTAACTGGGTTCCAAACTAATTCACAAAATGAGAAAAAAAAAATCAGAAATTATTAGGGTTTCCTTGTTAATATCAATAATCTAGAATTTTCTTGTGTTTATTCTTCTTCTTCTTCTTCTTCTTCTTCTTTTTTGGGTTATAAACGATGGACAAGTCCCAAAGAGACAACAAAAAACTTAACAATCTTTCAAATCAAGGGCTAAGTTATGCAGAATATCAGTGGGAGGAGCATGAAGAAACAGAACACCAAAGTCCTTTTGAAAGCCAATTTTCGCTAAGCCATCAGCACATAAGTTGAGCTCCCTAACTGTATGTTGAACAAGCACTTCCCAGCCTGTGTCTTGTAGGAGATTTTGAATAGATAGCAACAAAGATTGATGAGCACCTTGGTTGTCACTAACACCCTCAATGGCTTGCACAATATAGAGGGAATCAACTTTAAGAATAACCTTTTTGAAACCCATCTTATAAGCTAATTCCAGACCTGTTAATACTGTCCAGAACTCAACTGAGGGATGTGCAGACCCAGTATTATAAATGAACCCAGCCAGCCATTCCCCTTTTTTAATTGAAGGGTGCCATGTAACTTCCAATATTAATGTCATATGTGCCTAGTCTTTCTCTTCTTTCTTCAAAGTCTGCCTACTAAAATAATCCCAGTTACTATTCATAGTACAAGAACATGCCCTATAATTGGTTTTAATATCTAAAGCAAACACGCACCAATCCCTCTTCTTATATCATTAAAATCTAATTCCAAATAGACTTTCAAATTAATTCCCACCAATTTAACTGTCAGAATACATCAACTATACCCTAATGCCTTTGCAGGATAGATTTTCAATTACCTGTCATCTATTTTGAGCCCTTCCTTTGTTGTCAAATCCCATCTAAAATTTAGCATTTATTGATTTCTATACCTTTAAATTCCATCAATTAGTCAATAATTGACCAGAAAAGCATAGTAGATAGTTTCTTCAACTGGTCCTACATCGCAAACAATTGAAGAAATAAACTTTATCTATAAAATTGAAAGAGAAATGTAGATATTTTCCAAGGAACCAAAACACAAGTAAATGGGCAATGATTTGATCCTACCCGATGATGGAGAATAGAAAAACAAGAAACTTCAAATTCAAGGATTCAAGCATAGAATTATGTGTTAGATTTAATATGAGATTTATTGGAGAAATTATAAAGTAATTTCAGCCTTTTTAGAATTATAATGGGTATATTTATATAATACAGCTGCTGGTTCATTACTTTAGGTATTAAGGGTATTTCTGTAATTTCCAGAATTGCTGGAACAGTAGGGTTTTTTATTATTGTTATTTTGCAGTCTTTATTTAGGAGTTTTAGTGGATTTAGTATGGGTTTAGTATTTCCTAGTTAGTACTAATTTGTTTTTCTAGTTGGAAAACTAGTGTAGGATTCCTAATCCAAACATGCTTTGGATTAGTTTCAACTCTATAAATACTTAGATTTGTAACCATTATTAGACAACTTTCAGATTCAATAAAATAAATCCTGCATTATTGCTAAGAATTGTGTGACTCAATTCAACCCTAGGTGTGACTCCTAGACCTTCTAAGTGTGACTCTTAGAAGTTTTTTCCCTTTTTTCCTTTCCTTAATCCTTGTCCAGATCTGATTTCTATAAAATCAGCCCTGGAATTTTCAATTCTAACCTTTAATTTCTAAAAATTTCAAAGTAGAATAGATTATCTAAATCTGTCCTACATCACCCGACTACTTATATCGGCACTCTTGTCCTCAATAAATATCTAGGGCCAGTTTACTTGCAAAAACCATTATACTTTCCATCTTCAATAATCAAATTGCATTTCCCTCAAAAAAAAAAAAAAAAATCAGATTGCATTTCAAAACTAGAGAACACATGCAATTTCACATTTGTTCGATGTTTTATTACTCGGTCAGGGTTGTGTTTTTGTTGGTTTTAGAAATGCAACTGGTCCTACATCACAAACAATTGAAGAAATAAACTTTATCCATAAAATTGAAAGAGAAAGGTAGATATTTTCCAAGGAACCAAAACACAAGTAAATGGGCAATGATTTGATCCTACCTGACTACTTATATCAGCACTCTTGTCCTCAATAAATATCTAGGGCCAGTTTACTTGCAAAAAGCATTATACTTTCCATCTTCAGTAATCAAATTGCATTTCCCTCAAAAATAAAAATAAAAAATAAAAAAAATCAAATTGCATTTCAAAACTAGAGAACACATGCAATTTCACGTTTGTTTGATGTTTCATTACTCGGTCAGGGTTGTGTTTTTGTTGGTTTTAGAAATGCAACAGAAACTATATTTCCAGGCATAAATGTTAGAGCATGCTAATGCTCCATTTGTTTTGTGAAAAATATTTTCCTGGAAAAGATTTTCTGTATTTCAGAAAATTAGTCAACAGAAAATATTTTCCTGTTCAATAGAAAACTAAGTCATTTTTAAACAACATGACTTCCTCTTTTGAAAATGGTAAGTCATTTTTTGGATTTTGGCAAACTCATTATAATGAAAGAAAAATATATAAATACAAAATTATTAATTCACCAATCGCCAATACTCAACCAGCAACCATATCACCTGCTGGCAACCACCGACAACCATCACCGATCAAAGGTGACCACTAAATTTACCATTTTTATGTATTTTCTCATATTTAACAATAAAATTTTAAAAGTATGAAATTCTTATAAATTTAAATATGTTTATAGTCATATAAATTAAAATTTTTAATATTTTTTAACTAATTCTTAATATTATAACCAAACAACAAAAAATTAGTTCTTTGAAAAATATTTTCTCAGAAAATATTTTCCTTGAAAAATATTTTCCAAAGACAAGTTATTTTCCACAAAACAAACGGAGCATATTTAATTATGATGGTGGTGGTGGTCGTGAAGTGCCAATGGTGAGCGACTTTGGAGGGTCGTGCTAATCAAGGTGAGTTGTCAGCAATGGGTAATGGCAATGATGACATCAAAAGTGAGGTTGTTTATGCAGGCATTAATGATGACAACGTGATAGTTGTAATAATCATAGGGGCAATAGCAGTTCCATCCGCAGTATCAGAATGATAGGCAGAGTTCATGGTGATGGCATTAGCAATCATGGTTGTGGTGAGGATGGTGCAGTGGTGCTGATGGAAATACAGTAGGAGGTCAATGGTTATGGTGATAGTAATGCCAATGCTGATGCAGTGGCATAGACAAATGTTATGCTACATCATGGAATATATACATGATGAAACAAGTAGAACTTTATGAAGTAAGCAAAACAAACAAGTTTTAGTTGTCTTCCAATATAAGAATAAATGGGAATACTGCAAAATTATTGCATTTAAAAAACATCAATCATCAATTTTTATGGGAAAATTTTCAAGAAAACAGCTAGATTTTCTTGCAAGTTAACAGGCTGCAACATGTTTTAATTCTACCAATAGAGCAACTACAATGTATACCATCCTTTGCCATCATATAAGCACATTGAGCTTAGTGAGACCCAAAGAGATCCTAAATGTCATTGGCCTAGAATTAGGAAATTACAAAGAGTATAGTATGTTTATATCAAAGGCTTCTCAACCTATTTACATTGTAAAGACTACAAACTATAAAGCATATCATAGCACAAAGTTAGAAATGAAATAAAATAATATTGGTCAATCCAAAAACTAATTTTAAAATATTAAGAATACTTTGTTGGTTTTTGATAACCTATATCAACCCTTAAAATGAAAAGCTTTGACACACAAATTTTTAAGCTTGTTTGATAACATTTATTCTTTAGCTCTTAATTGTTTAAGTGTGTTTGATGATATTTTTGTTTCCATTGCTTAATTTTGAAAAACCACTTAATTAAATCTAGGGGAAAATATACTAAAATACCCTATGGTTTGATCCTCATTTTAAATGAGAGGCTGTGATTTTTTGTGACATTTTAGTACCCTGAGCTTAACGCCCTTTGACAACTGAAAAACTAATTTTAAAATATTAACAATACTTTGTTAGTTTTTGATAACATATATCAACCCTTAAAATGAAAAGCTCTGGCACACAAATCTTTAAGCTTTTTTGATAACATTTATTCTTTAGCTCTTAATTGTTTAAGTATGTTTGATAATATTTTTGTTTCCATTACTTAATTTTGAAAAATCACTTAATTAAATCTAAGGGAAAATATACTAAAATACCCTATGGTTTGATCTTTATTTTAAATGGGGGAGTGTATTTTTTGTGACACTTTAGTGCCCTGAGCTTAACGCCCTTTGACATGTTAGTGACAATTTACCTTAACACCAATAAAATTGATGATGTGAAAAATAAAAAATAATTTTCTTTGATGTGTATATGACAAAAAAATTGAAAAAAAATATAAAACGCAACCGTTTTAGCTCAGCATTGCATTTTATCGAAGGTCAAAGGCCAAGCCATCACAGCCATTGTGAACCAGCACGTCCAGCTTGTGTGAGAGGAGGAGCTTGCCACCATCAAAAGCTGCACATCTGAGCTTGATCAAGATTTGGACAGCCATTATTTTTATTGACAACCATCACTCTGACTATCATCGCCATCACTATCACCATTACCAGCGCCACCCATCACCACCGATATTGCCACCAAAATTGTACCTACAACCATGACAACCATTCACTGCCACCATAATCGCTCAAACTAAATCAACAAACAACACACCACCACCACCACCAACATTAGTACCATGGCTGCCATTCACTACGTGCTACTACCAGCACAACTATCACTCAATCTCTACCACACCATCACCACATCCATTGCTGCAACTACCACTAGATGTCTTTATCACTATCTCGAATAATTATTACTACAGTTACAACCATCACTATGATTTTAACTAATTAAATTCATAATTTATTATTATTATTTTCTTAATTTCAGCACTCGCAAATTCAATTATAATTCAGTTCCTAAATGTTTCAATATTAATTATTCAGCTCGTAAGTTTTTAGCTCTTAATTTTTACCAAAAACACTTCAATCTTTTCCCAACATAGTGGGAGGCATTATGTCATGTCAATGTAAACTTGACTATTGTAGGAAGGGTGGTTAAGCAGTATTGCCATCCTGTCTGAAATATCATAGTAACTTTATGGCATGCAAAGAAGAATTAGCTCACATTTTGAACAATGAAGAAATCTGTAAATTCTGTTCATCATACTCTTCATTGATATATGCAGCAAAAAATGAATTGATTTCATTGCACGCACATAAAGAAGATAAAAATGGCTGCCTTAAACAGTGAAAAAGCATACCTTCAAGTGTGCATTATGATTCTTGCCTTCCCTCCAACGACGGATAGTCCCATCATTCATTGTCCGAAATCTAGACTTGTAGGACCTGACATACAAGTTGAAAACCAAATATTCCACCATGTATATAAAATAATTACAGATAAAGTGAAAAGAACAATTATAAAGATTAAACCTACGAATAAGATTTTATTTTGATTTTCTTCACTTTGGATGTGACTGGTGTCATTGGCTTCCTCCTCTTTCGTCGCTCCCTTGATGAAACATGACGCACTTGCACCAACTAAACATCAAGTAACAGAATTATCATAGGAAAACAAACCTAGCAGTTGCCTATGTAAAATGAAGGTACTTAAATTTGATGCATAGAATGAAAATTTGCATCCAAGTCCTTCAAATTTTCAATTTAAGAATCGATATCAATGTCATGAACACACATCAAAACAGGAAGGAGTGAAATATTGAATACATTTCTTTGACACATTTCCACATAAACCTTATAGACAGTGAACGAACAACAACGCAATTAACTATATATATATATATATATATAAAAGAAACCCAGAAACTTACAGAAAGGAGCGCTGCAGGAGAACGTAATGGCGATTGAAAAGCCACCGAAGAACTCAGAAACAGACTCGATGAAGATGCGTTAAAATCTGGGATGCTAAGGTTCCACTTATGCGATGCAGATGCGAAAAGGAGAGGTTGGTGAAGCTGTGGAGAAGAATGAAGGAGGCGACAAGAAAAGGAGAGATTGGGCAGAGTTTGGATTGATTGCCGGGCCAAAGACCAGAACTTCGTGCACAGCCTCTGCATTGTTAATTTTTACTGTTGGTTCAATGGAAGCAATGCACCTGAATCGCGTGATAGGTCTTTAGCATTTCGGTTTTCTGACTGTTTGGATTGTGGAATAAGGGTTTTTTTTTTTTTTTTTTTTTTAAATCCAAGTGAAATTCATTAAAAACATTTATTACATTGGCACTAATACCAGGAGGATTAGTTAATTACTCCTTACAAAAAATGTGCAACCTAAACTTGCAAATAGGCAACACGATTCGCAAACCGTATAATAAACCGAAAATGCACTTGTCTAAAGTGCTTAGATAAGTGAATACAATCATTAATAATTAGGTGAAAACAAGAGTTGTGTTTGGAGCTTCTAAATGCCTTTAATTACTTATGCAGCATTTGATTTAATAATACAATTGTCAAGTTGTTGTTCTTTGATTCACGTATGCGCCTCTCGAATGCTCAATGCCTCAGTGAAATTCCCAATTATTGAATCAGTTCTAGCCATCACCATCTGACCCAAAGAATTCCGAACCACACAAGTCACACCAACACACCCTTCTCCTAGATAAACAACTGCATCTGTATTGACTTTAAGCCAACCAGTGAGTGAAGCCACCCCCGCCACATCTCCTTCTTGCTTGTTAACACACTCAACGTCGAGAAAGCCGTTAGTTGCTTGAGCTTTCTGCCATTGAGAGAGAACCTTGCTAAATTAACTACTTGAAGAGCACCACAAGCGTGTTCCATTCCTACTGATTGCGATGATACAATAAAGTCCAACAGATCATGAAGAATAAAGCATAGCTATCCCCATTATTCCCAGTAAAGAAAGCCGCTACCTAATCACTAATAGAGGATGTACCTGGGTTACCAACAGATAGACCAAATAAAGACCATAAAATCTTTGCTAGCTAATAGTCATAAACAACATGGTAAATAGTTTCTAGACTTCCTTCACATCTCTAACATAATGAATCAATGGGCACCTATCTAGTTCTTAACATAGTTGCAATGGGCAAGCAATCAAAACAAAGACTCCAAACAAAGTTACTTACCTTAGCTAGGATTTTTAGGTTCGACAGCTTAGTCCACATTGAATCTAATTCATATTGAACTCTCTTTAGAGAAGGCGATAGCAACTTTTAATAGAAAAAACACTTCTCTCATCTTTAAACCAATACTAGGTATCTTCAATATTGCGATGCGATAAAGGAATTTTGAGAATCAATTCCTTATCCCTTTCATTAAACATATCAGAAATTAAATCCTTATCCATTTTCTACAATCAATTGACATTAGATCAGTAACCATCATATTGTCTAACTCCACAAGCGTCACAGCATAAATAAAGCCATCTACTGCACAACACAACCTCACACTCAATAGAAGAGCCATTACCAATACACAAATGGCTCCCCATTTTGAGAATATTTTGAGTAGTATGTATACTTCGCCAAGCCTAGCTTAGATTGTTACCAATACCTTCATCAAGAAAGCTACAGTTGGGAAAATATCAAGTCTTGAAGACTCTAGAAACCAAAGATTGTTGGTCTATAAGAAAATGCCAGGCCTGTTTTTCTAGCATGGCAATGTTAAAATCATGCAATCTTTTAAAGCCCATACCACCAAACTTTTTGGGGACACACATCTTTCCCAAGACAACCATTTGATGCGTTCATGATTTAAGTCAATGTTGTGCCACCAATACGCGTTCATCATCCTCTCAATTTCAACACAAAGGTCAATAGGAAGGAGGAAAACATTCCTCACATAAGTAGGAACCACTTGGGCAATGGTCTTAAGCAATATTTTCTTCCTAGCTTATGATAATAACTTTTTTTGCCACCCTTGAAGCCTTTGCCAAACTCTCTCTTTGACGAAACTTAATATTGCTTCTTTGTTCTTCCCTATAAAAGATAAGAGACCTAAATAATTACCTTGATTTTCCACTCCCCAAACATCCAACTGCTGGCATACTTGATTCTTCATATCTTCCCTTACATTGGGACTAAAAAGGATAGAAGATTTGTTAAAATGAGCTATCTGCCCAGATGTTGCTTCATACTTGCCCAAAATATCTTTAATAACCTGACTCACCTAAAGATTAGCTTTAAAAAAAAAAAAGGTAGGAGTTATCTCTAAAAAATAGATGGCTAATCCAAGGAGCCCTCTAGTGATGCGGCAACCATGGATAACCCCTTCCACTTCTTTTCTTCGTAGCAAAGTGCTGAGCCCCTCAACATATAATATGAACAAATAGGGAGATAGTGGATCCCCTTGACGGAGTCTATAATTTCGAATTATAGGGCCTAGCTCATTCCTTTCATGCAATAATGAATATTGCACTGTTTCTACACATGTCATCACTCTATCCACCTATATTTCACCAAAACCCAATTTGAGCATCATTCCCCGTAAGAATTGCCACTTGATACTATCATAGGCCTTTGACATATCTATTTTAAGTCCTACGACACCCTCCTTACCTTGATTCTTCCACTTTATAAAGTGAGAAAGCTCAAAAGCAATTAAAATGTTGTCAGTAACGAGTCTACCAACCACAAACGCGCTCTAGTTCTTTGAAATGATACTAGGAAGTAAACTTTTTCAATCTATAAAGTGAGAACCTTAGCAATAGCCTTATAGACTACATTACATAGTGATATATGTCTCAAGTCACCCATAGATTCGATATTTTTCTTCTTAGACAAGAGCACAATAGTTATGTTGTTAAGACATTTAAGCACAATAGCACTGCAAAAAAACTCTTAGCAAAACAAAACCAATCTTTCCTAACAATGTTCCAAAATTTTTGGAAAAATGTCAGATTCATGCCATCCGAACCTAGAGATTTATTGGGGTACATACTGAAAATTGCATTTCTAATTTCTTTTACATCTAACTCTGCTATAAGAGCATCATAACTTCATGGTACTTTGAACGAGCAAGGTTAAATTCTTTGACACCTAAAGGGTCTCTACAAGGTCTTATAATTTTCATATGCTTCCTCCATTTCTCCATGCACCTACGAAAGTTTTAAACTAGTTTGCCTACATTCGAACCTAAAGATTTGTCGAGGTACATACTGAAAATTGCATTTGTAATTTCCTCTGCATCTAACTCTGCTATAAGAGCATCATAACTTCATGGTACAAGGTTAAATTCTTTGACACCTAAAGGGTCTCTACAAGATCTTATGATTTTCATATGCTTCCTCCATTTCTCAATATGCCTACGAAAGTTTTAAGTCACTTTACCTACCCACCAAGAAAGCTCTAAGCTACAAAGCTCAATTTTCTTTTGAATGTCGAGGCCATCATTTTCTTCCCTACATTCTAGACAATACCTCTGCAATCTCTATCTTTGAGCCAAGTGTTCTCAAATTTGAATCGCTGAGCTTCATGAACAAAGATAGATTTCTTCATATTAAGGAATAATAGGAGGTGATACGATGAAGTAGTATCTAGAGTCCATATTTTAGCCTCACGAAACTGATTCATCCAAGACCGATTAGCAAAGCCTCGATCTAATTTTTCTTAATCCAATCACCGTACCTTTGTGATGTTCCCAAATGTATTAACAACCATAGAGACCCAAGTCATGCAACCCACTATCTGTCACCACTTCTCTAAACCCTTGCATGAGCCACTATGGGTAAGGGGCTTCCTTCTTTTTCTCCAACAAAGCCAGCAAATCATTGAAATCCGCAATTATACACCATAAGAGACTTGAAGTTGCTACTAATTCATGTAAAAGAGCCTAGGACTCTCTCTTTCTATGCTTGTCTAAACATTCACAAAATCCAGTGAATCTCCATGTGCCAACTTGCTCTAAGTTCATTTTGACGTCAATTAAGTTACACAGTGAAATAAGGATTGTAACAGTGCTCCCATCCTTCCACAAAAGGGCTAAACCCCCACTATGCCCCTTACATTCAATAACATAGATCCCTTCATAGCCCAATTGGGCTTAAACCCAATCCATCCTTTGCTTCTTAACTAAAATTTCACTTAAAAAAAAATAAGACATGGCTATAGACTTAGACTATGTCTTTTAAAACACGAATTGCTCGTGGGTTCACCAAACCATGGCAATTCCAAGCTATGACACTCATTAGGCTAGGCAGGTTTGGAGCTTAAATCCCACCTTTAACTCATTTTTTGTCACCCAAGTATTCTTTTGAACAGTTGGGCCTGTAATATTAATTGGCCCATTTGATATATCTAAGTGATCCACATTTCCTATTCCATCTTTAAGCCCTATATATTGTCGCTTTAGGTCTGTGATAATTAAACCCTTAACAATTGATAGTTTACTAGATACATGTAATCCTGCTAATGCCTCAACAACTTGCTCATTTTCCTTACTTATATGATCTTTGATCAAATAAAAAACATCCTTAACTATCCGAAGATTTTCGCTAAGAGCTTTCATCCAATTACTATATGAACTTTCCACCTGCCCAGTTGGGCTTGCATACATTGTGGGATATGAACAGTTAGAATGACAAAGAAGGCCACATACAAAACCAAATGTAGTGAATCTTTCATATTTGAAATTAATCCAAAACCAATCCCCTCTCTGCTTCTTAATCCTCATGCGCCTTTTTAAGTGGATTATGGACATTAAAAGAGACATGGATGGCTATATAATTTCTCTAAGCTCTAGTGAAATTGTTAGGATCAGATTGAATATAAGTCCCTATATAAGCACTAATATTTTCAATAATTTTCTCAAAAATAAAGCTAGTAGGTAGATGAATACCCAAACCTACATATCATATGTGTTTAGAGCAATAGTGCTTGGAATTTCCTTATCACCCAATCTATGTAGCAGGAGAAGATTTTGTTCAAATGACCATGGACCTCCTTCCAAAACCTTGGCCACATTAAGCTCATGATAAAAATTGAACAAATATCTTTGATTCTCCAATTCTAAGATGCTGACTCTATAAACCAGCTTCTTAACTCCATAAACCAGCTTGTATGTTGATGTAAGGGTATTGCTCTTGGCATTCAAGTTGATAACTTTGTTGGAGAGGAAGTGGCCAACCAAGTTAACTGAATCTTTTCCCCCTCTTACACCCCTATTATCTTCTTCAACTATGGAAAGCCAAGAATAAAATTCTTCTAATGGTGGGCTTAAGTTCACATTCCTACTACTATTGGCCATGTTACTCATGCAGAAAAGACAAAAGACATACGAAAGGAAGGCAAAGTCAAGGAATATAAGGGAAAAACAAAATAATATTGGCTTGTCACCTAGAATAAGATAGAGAACTTGTCACATACAGCAAGAGATTTACACTTTCGATTTTTAAAGCTGATGAATTAGAATCATCTGATTTAAATCAGTTTAGTTTTGATTTTGGTTTGTTCATTTTTTTATAAGGTTTTTTTAATCTAATGGAATTCATAAATAAAATACGTATCAATTATCCAAGACCTCCTCTTAATCCATGGAGAAAGCTAACCCCCACTCCTTAAATAAAGTGGTGTTTGATAATAAGTTGTAGCACTTAAACTACATGAGCCCATTATTTATATGAATTTTTATTATATTTTTTATTTAATTTATATTTTTTAAAATATTTTAATATATATGAATTGGTTGTATGTTGATGCAAATTTAAAAGCAATTGCTTTAAAATCTAACTCTATAAAAGTGGAAATTCCTTACAAAGTTAAATCATATTGAAAAATTGTATCATTGGTATTTTTATTTTTTAAAATATTTAATTTTAGTGTTCAAACTATTTTTTTTTTTTTTACAATGAGGGCCAAAGCCTAGAAGTTAAACACCTATACTATGAGGATAAGAAACTGCAATAAAATCTTAAAACAACCAAAGTTCAAGACCAACAAGAGGGTGAATAAATGTTATATAATGGACTTGAGTCTACAATGCAATGTGGACTAAGAGCCCAGTCATAGGCATGCATAATTTTATTTTATTTTTTTAAGAAAGAGCTAGTCATGTGCAAAATTTTTTTAGCTACTTTAAAATAAAACCTTGGTTGACGAAAATCAATAATGATGAAAATCCTCCCACAGCTAAAAATCTTCCCACGATTGAAAATCCTCCCAAAGCTAAATGCATCAAAACTCAACAATCAATAATAATCAATGGTGAAAATCTTCCAAAGCACAGATGAGAACATTGTTTCTGCAATTGACTCTTCAATTCAAACTCTTGAATCACATATTGATATAGGTAAAATCTATCTCTGTCAATCTCTCTTTCTATCTTTCTCTCAGTTTGTTTTAGATTCATAGTTATAAATTATAGAATACAATTATAAGTTATGAACAACAAATTCATCAGTCAAAACTACAAGCATCAATCATAAAACTATAGGTTCAAAAACTAAAAACAAAAAGTTCATAAGTTATAAATTATAGGTTCATCACACGTATACCTGATGTTCATATATTATAGTCTAGAGATTCATAAATTGAAAAAAATGGATTCATATGTTATGAATAGGTTCATCAGTAAAAATTATACATTTCATCATTCATAAACTAGAGATTCATCATTATTAAATTATAGGTTCATCGCATACTTATAAATTTTGAATGACATCTTATTCTTTGTAGTTGATAATCAACATAAATGATTTTGCTTTAGAAGTGAAACTTGCAAATTTTAGATTTATTGGAATTGTCTATGAAATCAATTGATGAAGTTTACAATTTATACAATGACTATGCATTTAGGATGGGTTTTAGTATTAAAAAGAGTAAGCAAAGATATAGAGCAGATGGAAAAAAATCTTATCAATGAAAATATTTCATTGCTAGAGGGTGGATGAAAAGAAAATAGAGGAAAAGAAAATAAATGTTATTCAAAATTGACATTCAAACTAGTTGTAAAGATTACACACAGTTTGATATCGATGAACAATGAGTCAAGATTGCCACAAAAAATGAGAAGAAACACTATCATGACTTATTTATGCCAAACAAACCTCATCTTCTCTGTTCACATAGGGGAATGATAAGAAACTAGTTGACTTATCATATTTAACTCAAAAAAAAAAAATTGGAGTTCCTGTGGCTATTGGAATCAAATTGTTAAAAAACAACCATAAGGATCACCTCTTGTCGGCTTTCCTACTAGGGAAGCTTATAATTATTTGGCATTGAAAAATAGCAACAAATTGAATGGTATTGATTCAAATGTCCTCATCAAAATTTTTAGAAGACAGTAAGCAAATGAAAAAGACTTTTTCTATGACTTTGAGATTGATGATAGTGCAACACTATGTAGCTTCTTTTTTAGAGAGATGGATAGATGAAACATGATTATGAGATTTTTGGAGATTTCTTAGTGCATGATACAACATTTCAAACTAATAAATATGACATGATATGTGATCCATGTGTTGGTATGAACCACTATCCTATGAATATAATGTTTGGATGTGGTTTTCTATTGAATAAGAGAACAAAGTCTTTCATATGGCTGTTTAGTACTTTTTTGAGGTCTATGGAATGCAAGCATTGAAAAATGACAATGACATATTGTGAGGTCTTGCTCGAGCACCGGTCCGATCGACCGAGGAATTAAAATGCTCTTCGGGAGAAACTCCACAATTGGAACTCGCTGTGAGTTCAGAAAATTGATTTTTATATTTTGAAAGTTGAAAAGTGAGTCGCCACTTTAATTTATTTATTTTAATTGGGAAAATTAAAGAAAAACCCAAATTGATTGACTCTAAAAAATGATTTGATTTTATCCCAATGGAAAAATGCACCAATCCGCGAGTGACCAAGGAGGGTTCGGGGATCAGGTTTTGGTAATTACATAATTAAGAAAATATATTTTTCTTTAGTTTGGCTAAAATTGCAAAATAACTCTTAAAAATGAATTTTTGTGTATGCATGAACAGGAATATAATGATGAATGAAATAGATATATATATATATATATATATATATATATATATATATATATATATATATATATATATATATATATATATATATATATATATATATATATATATATATATATATATATATATATATATATATATATATGATGAGATGTAATAACAATTGTAAATAAACAAGCAAAATAGATATTACTTAATTATTACAAGATCAAAACAATTGAAATAAAGAGGATATTTCCTCTGGCCCTTATGGATACTAGGAAAAGCACACATTCCCCAACTAAATTAACATAAAATCATAAACAAAAGATTAATATAAATAAATCAAAATAAAAGAAAACAAGAATATTGATAAAAAGGTTTTAGAGTTGATGCCCTTCAGAATGGCAGCCTGTGTATCCTATTGAATAGGAATCAAACCCCACGTAGTTCTTGCTTCTTGCGAAGGAGGGGTTTTAAAAATGTGTTGGTTTGCTTATTAATTTAATTCTGATTCTTAAATTAATAAGTTTTTAGATCCTTTCAGTTTTAGATCTAAAGAGAATTCTATATCATAATTTAGAATTTTGAAAATAGAAAAGGGATTTTACCTTTGCTTTTCTTGACTTTCGAACGAATGGAACGAGTCTTGCTCCGGATCTCAACTCCACCTTGAATTCAAAAGAAATTTGAAATCTGGATCTAAAAGCAACAAGTATGTTAGTGTAAGAGAGGATTTATGCCTTGGAATGTGTGTCCCCAATAAGCTTGAAGGAGGTTCTATTTATAGAGCAACTAGGGGGTGCCGGCGGTACAGACGGCAGCACCAGCACATCGCTGGCGGTACGGACGATGGCGCCAGCACGTCACTTGCAGCACAGGCGGCACCGGCAATGTGCCAGGTGTCCGGGCAGCACGTTAAGCGTGCCGCCTGGATGCCAGCACATATTTTGTGTCGCCATGGGCGGCACGGCAGATGTGCCACCCAGATGGCGGCATGTTAGACATGTCGCCCAGAGCACCGACACTCCTCCTATGCTAGCCAGTCGACCTATTTTCTGCTTTTTTGTCCGTTTTAGGTCCATTTTAGTTTCAATTCAAGCTCAGTTTGATCCTGTAGGTTCGTAACTGAAAGACGATCGACTAGAGGTATAATTTTAAGGGTTCACAGCTGCCCCCCTTATCTGATTTGGCCAGACAGAGGCCAAATTTGATAAGTATGAACCAGAAGGCCTAGAATATTATTCTGAGAATTTTGAATGTCCTTTTCAGTATTAGGAGTTGTGCAAGAGCTTCATGTCTGATTTCTGGCTATTCTGACTCTGTTTGGACTGTTTTCCATTTTTCAAGCTATTTTTGAATTTTTAGTTTTTCTGCAATTTCAGGAGATTATGAACTCCGATCGGGACCCCGTCTATTTCAAGAGATGGATAAAAATCATGCGGATTCGCTACTTTAGATGGAACTGGATTTCAATTTAAAATAAGTCTGTTATGGCAAAACCTCGTGAACTGGACCTGCGAATAAAAAAAAATTAAAGGATGTTATGAAGGGGGGCCCACCTCTACTCCTATATAAACCTTCATTTCCTTCACATTTTATCATAAGCTCATTCTCACTCTCTCTCTTCTCTCTCTCTCTAGTTTTCACTTTTCTCTCTAAAAAATTTTCTTTTTCTCTCTCTTTTTTTACTTTCTCAATATGGAAGCCTTCACTCAGTCAAAATTGAGTGCTCAGGACCCTGAGACATTGCTGAAGGAGCCAAATCGCCACGTCAGTTACACTGGATCTTTTCAGGTATGCTTTCTTTTCCTTGCATAGTCAGTAAAAATTTTGATAATTATCAATAATATTTTTTTTTTACAAAAAAATTACAGAGAGTACAATTGAGGCCAAGGGGAGGCCGTAGTGTCATGGAGCTGGTCCGCATTTATCTGAATAATCAGGAGGCTATCTATCTGCACCTTGAGCCATTTGGCTTGCTCAGGTGGCTGGAGCTAGATATCAAGCAGCCGGTTAATACCATTGTGGTCCAGGCACTGGCAGAGCACTAGTGGGATACTACCAACACATTCCACCTTTCTTGTGGTGAGATGACCGTCACTTCCCTCGAGTGGAGCATGCTTACTGGTATGCATTTCAGATCTCGTCCTCTCGAGTTTTATTCTTTATAGATCAAACACTCTTCTGTAGAGATGATCGCTCTTATTGGGGCTGATCCCCCTCGTGGGAACCTCAATATCCCACGTTCTTGGCTTTGATGACCATGGGTCAGACTCCAGGTTAGTATGACGTTAATCAGGGTGCTAGACTTTGCGCCTTGATTATCTTAAGTTGTACCTTTCTGCATAAAAACAAGGACAACATTAATTTGAATGTCCTACAATCACTGGAGAATCTGGACGAGATCAATGAGTTTGACTGGGAAGGTGCAGCCTTTTGTGCTATGTATCATGAACTGTGCAGCATTTCCTATGGCACTCTTTGTGGCCATGGTGGTACATCCATTGTGCTCGAGGTGAGTACTATACTCTGGTATTCTGTTATCTGATCTCTGCCTAGCGACTAATCAAATTCTATTTCTTGTAGTACTGGGCTTATGAGCACTTTCTGATGCTGGCTCCGCCACTGAGAGAGTCTATTGCTATTGACCCCTTACGAACATATTTGGAGGGCCTCCAATAGAAATTTCTTTATGGCACTATCATTTGATCATTGCAGATAGATCTTTGCTACCTTGACCGTACAATAGGTATTCCTTTGCTGATCTTAACCTGAATTTTACTGTTTATCTTCTACTGCTTATATTGTAATCCGTTTGCAGGTGAGATGGACGCCCTTTACTAGGTTCGCAGAATGGATTCCTGACTGGATCAAGCCTAGCATGGGCTTGTCCTCTTGTCGACTCTTGCTCCATTGTGAGTCTTTGAGGATGTTCTACTTAGGAGAGAGGGTAAGGGCACAGGTTACAGAAGAGAGAGTTGTGCCACAGCCCCCTCCAGCAGACATGAGGTATGGGCTGGCTATCCTAGGAGAGGATGGTTGGGCTGCCAGAGTTTCCTGTATGGATTACCTATTACCTGACCTAGACTATAATGAGTTTTGCAAGGCATCCTTAATGTGGAGCACACCTCCCTTGGATAGATTGCGGGGATCGTCATATCAAGATTCTAACTCAGCATCTTCCCAAGGTCCTCCCTCCAGAGTTGGGAGTTTCATCTCTCCACGGGTCGGCAGTACCATTTTTCGGTTGGCAGCATGGGTCATAGGGTTGGACCTTCAGGTGTTATTACTGGCCTTTCAGGTTTTGCAGTTGATCCTTCTGGGATTGGTCCTTCAGGGGGTAGCGGCTCAGCTCTAACTCCAGCTCTAGATGCTTCACTAGGAGGTTCGACTGATCTGGTTCCCTTGCCTGCTGGTCTTATCTGTTTACCAGCTCATCTGGATTATGTTTCTTGTGACGGCCGATCACGATGTTTCCATCTTCTTGATGATCGTCCAGCCTTCTTCCCTACTATCCCTGAGACTGTTATAGAGGTAAAAGTTTTTGCACAGCTAGTACTTTTAGCCCTTTGTCTGTCTACCTTGTAGTGATTCTCATATACTTTCCTTTCTTCCCCAGGTTCCCATGGAGTTCGTTCGCTATCACTACGATCTCTTGGGCCGATATGCATTTGTTTTGACCTCCTTTCTGCATGACAAGGATTTATCGGAGGATAGTCATGAGCATGAGATGTCCAGGCGAGGACGCCGTAGACCCAGGCGTGGTTGTTAGCAACCAAAATGGAGAGAATTAACCTGAAAAAGTATAGGGTAAGCGCTATGCCCACCTTAAGAGGCATAAAGATTGATTGGAAATTTCTGCGTGCTTGCATGCACTTTTAGGATCCAACTGCCCATGTCTTCAGATTTGGGGCATCTATGGAGGAGATGTGTCCTACATTCGAGGAGTTTTTTGTGCTGCTCGAATATGATCGAGACGCTATGCTGGCCACTCTTGTTGAGAAAGTAGGATACTTTAACTCTTTCAAGGGACTTTTTGACTTAAGTACAGAGGTTACTAGTCCCATGGTAGTGGATGATTGGGTAGATATGACTGCTGTGATAGTAGAATTCCATAATCCTAAAGATTTTGAGGATGATGGGTGGTTTCATTTGAGAATGCGGGCTCTATCCGTCTATCTGACTACCGGATATATTTTCGTCAGCCCTATTGATTAGGGAGATGCTAGAGTCACTGAGCTTATTCCGTAAATGGAAGAAGGGAGATCCATCGCGACTATAGTGCTGGCTGAGACCATCATGAGTTTGGACAGGTCTTGCACCTCTGATGGGCTATGGTCAATTAGCCCTATTATTCTTCAGGTTGAATTCTGACTTCTGAATTTCATTTCAACTGCTTTTTGTGTTTTATTATGCTTATCTTTTCTGGACTTTTTCAAATTTGGCTGAGAGACCATCTCCGAATAGTGGGACCTCCTACCAAGGTGGATTATTCTGCTTCCTAGTATAGGATCCGGACCATTATTATTAAACCAAATTTCGAGAAAGAGTGAACAAAATGGTTGATGAAGCTGGATTCTGATGACTTGCTATAGAGGTGCGAATGGTACAAGATTAGAAGTTTCATGACCATGAGCTTTGGCTACAACTTGGTCTATCTGCTGGGGTTGAGGATGGTGACCTTTTATCAAGCTACTAGGGTTATATGCCAAATGGAACATAGTCAGGGTGTGCCCCCAGATGGTGCTCTGTTTGAATCTATTCTGATTATTGAGACCGTTGCTTGGGCTGTTAGAAATGGATGGGTAAGGGGTTTTCATGATGTTCGCCCTGCTGACCAAGGTAGTAAATCCATGCAGTATATTGATTGGTGGATAGCCAACTCATGAAAATCAGAGAAGGCTAGAAGGGCTGCTATACTTGAGGAGATAGAGGAAGAGTCATGATTACTGTTTTAGCTTAAGACAAATTTTGATTATGTCTTCATTTTCTTTTAATGTTCCAAAAATTAAATGAGACAAAATAAGACATCATTCATTTTTTTATCTCTTTTATTGCTCTAACTTTTGCCTAAGCCGCCCTTTTGGGTTTTCAACTTAGCGAGCTTATTTTTTCATTTTTTTTGTGACACAATTAAGAGTCGAGTGAATGTGAAAATGAAAATTTTATTGATGAATTGGACCTAACCCGCAAGGGCTGCCTATATATCTCCTTACAATGATTCATGATTTTTATTCTTTTCCCTCTTTATGGAGAATCAGGTCCACGTAATTCTGACTTTGAGGAAAAATGTGAATGCTGAGCATGATTTTACAATGATTGCAAATGCTATGCATGAATTACAAGGATGCTTATGCAAAGGATCTCTTGAGTTGATCCAGATTGCATGGGCTGGCAAATTCTATGCCATCTAAGTCCGTCAAGATTGCTGCTCCACCAGATAAGATCTTCTTGATCACAAATGGACTACTCTAGTTACGTCTGAATTTTCCCCTTAGATCATGAATAGGTGCCCTTATTTTTTTCAAGATAAGGTGACCCCCTTGTAATCCTCTGTCTCTGACTCTCTTATCAAAGTGCCTAGCTAGTTTCTATTGATAACCTTGCATATGATATAAGGCATCCATTCTCTTTTCATCGATGGCCAGAAGTTGGTTATGGTAGTCTTTCGCCCATTCCACTTCGTCCAACTGACTCTCCCTTAAAATGCAAGTCGACTTGACTTCTACCTCGATTGGCAGAATGGCTTCCATCCCATACACCAAAGAGTAAGGTGTAGCATCGATTGGAGTATGTACTGTTGTTCTATATCCCCATAAGGCATATGGCAAATGTAGGTACCAATCCTTATGGTTGTTAGCCATCTTCTGCAATATACTCTTAAGAGTCTTATTTGCGGCTTCAACTGCGCCATTTGTTTGAGGTCTATACGGAGAAGACTTGTGGTGTTGAATTTTCTCCTTCTTTAATAGTTGAGCAACCTCCTTTTGGAAATGAGATCCATTATTAGTAATGATCTCAAAAAGGACCCCATACCTACAAAGGATGTTGGTACGAATAAACTGGGCTACTCGCTTGGAGTCCAATATCTGGTAAGGTGCAACTTCAACCTATTTAGAGAAATAATCAATAGCCACCAGAATGAACTCATGTTTGCCAAAAGACTTTGGGCTTATCTTGCCAATGACGTCCAAGCTCCAAGTTGCAAATGGCCAAGGCGTGGTGATAGGAGATAGAGGTACAGGAGGCTTCTTTTGAAGTTTGGCGTAGATCTGACACTTATGGCACTTCTGCACATATCTTGTGCAATCTTGATTCATAGTAAGCCAGAAGTAACCCTAATTCATGATCTTACGGGCTAGAGCAATTTCGTTCATGTGTGGACCTTCGTTACCACCATGCATCCATTCCATGATCTGTTGGGCTTCTGCTTCAGTGACACATCTCAGGTGGATGTTATCCCAAACCCATTTATAGAGTACTTCCACGTTTGGAATGAAACCCTTGGACAATTGTCTTAAAGTCATCTTTTTTGTTTTAGAGGCCCCTTTAGGATAAAGTCCATTCTTGATGTAATTGAAGATATCCCAAAACCATGGTTTGCTATCAACCGCTTGAATATTCAAACAATGAGTCACGCAACCTGGCTCATGCTTAACTTCAATTGTAACAGGTCTGATTATGAAGCCGTCGCTTATATCAAGCATTGAGGCGAGTGTTGCCAAAGCATCAACAAATCTATTCTTCATCCTTGAAAGATAATAGAAAGATAGTTCATGGAAATTGGCTGCCAGTTCATTTAGGTGTTTATGGTAAGGAACCAAATGCTCTTGTCTGATCTTCCACTTCCCCAAGGCTTAGGAAACTATCAGATTTGAATCCCTATAAATCTCAAGGCATTTGATTCTGAGCCTTATTGCTACCTCAAGACCGCAGATGCATGCCTCATACTTTGCTTCATTATTTGTTACCTCGAAGTTTAGTTTGATGGCTATGGGTAGGTTTTCCCCACTCGGTGTAATGAACACGATACCAGCACCATACCCTTTGTTGCTAGGTGCCCCATCAAAGTAGAGCTTCCATACTTCACTGTCAATTGTCAAGATGTCTTCATCAGGAAATTCAGGTTCAACCCAATGATCATCTACTGGAGCTGCAGCTAACTGATCAGCCACTATGCTACCCTTAACTGCTTTCCATTGTACATATTTCAGATCATATGCAGCTAATACAACCATCCACCTTGCCATCTTACTGTCAAGAACTGGCTTCTCCATAAAAAATTTCAAAGGGCTCTTGTCAGCAAGAACATGAGTTGTAAAGGAGCAAAGGTAGTGTTGCAGCTTGTGGTAGACCCATACTAAAGCAAGACATAGCTTTTCTGTAAAATTGTAATTGAGCTCATGAGATAGCATCCTTTTGCTCAAGTAATGGATGGCATTTTCCTTGCTAGAGTCAAGTACATTTTGGGCAAGCATTGCCCCCATTGCTTCATCGGTTACTGATAGATAAAGCAACAAAGGCTTTCTAAACCATGGTGGCTGTAGTACCGGTAGATTTAGTAAGTATTGCTTTATTTGGTCAAAAGCTTTTTGACAGTCATTATTCCATTACTTGGAGGCTCCTTTTCTAAGTAGCTTGAAGATGGGACCACATATATCAGCTTACTGATTGATGAATCGACTAATGTATTATAGCCGTCCAAGAAAACCTTTAATCTCCTTTTCTATTTTTTGAGGTGGCATTTCCAGAATTGCTTTTGATTTAGTAGGGTCTACTTCTATACCCTTCTTGTTGACCATATGGCCTAAGAATACTCCATATGAGGCTCCGAAGACACACTTGGCGGGATTGAGCTTGAGATTGTACTAGCGAAGTCTAAGGAAGAATCGCCTTAGTGCCTCTGAATGTTCTTCAACAGTGGTGCCTTTTATTACCATGTCATCCACATAAAATTTAATCTCTTTATACATCATGTCATGGAAAATGGTAGCTGCCATCCTCTGGTAGGTTGCTCCAGCATTTTTAAGCCCAAATGGCATAACTTGGTAGTAATAGGTGTCCCATTCAGTAATGAATGTTGTCTTCTCTTTGTCAGGAGGATGAACCATTATCTGATTATACCCTGCAGCTAGGTCAATTAAGGAAACTAATTCAGAACCTACCATGCGATCTACCAACAGATCAATGTGAGGCAAGGGAAAATCATCCTTAGGACAGGCTTTATTCAGATCCCTATAATCCACACACATTCTGACTTTACCATCTTTCTTAGGAACCAGCACAATGTTAGCCAGCCAAGATGGATAATTAATGGCCTTAATGAAGTTGTGGTCCAGTAGCTTGGTAATTTCTTCTTTAATTGGTATAGACCATTCCGTCTTGAGTCTTCTTAATTTCTGCTTGACGGGCTTAGCACCTGGGTAAACTAGGATTTTATGAACTGCTATGTTTGGATCCAACCCTGTCATGTCTTTCGGTTGCCATGCAAAACAGTCTTGAAATTCTCTAATCATCTTTTCAATAGGATCCCTGTTTATGCATGCAGATACAATGAATGTAATTTTTAGTATGTCATGAGTGCCAGCATTAATGGGCTCTTTAATTGTGTCATCTTTTATTTCATTTATTTCATTTTTACTTGATGTCTCATTTAAGCCAGATTTAAAAGTTGGAACATAAAAAAAAAAAAATGGAGACACAGAGTCGTAAGAGGAAAGAGTATGATTTTTATTGATTTCAAATGGGGATATGTCCCAATTTACATCAAATTGAAAAGTTAAACCCTTAAGGTTAGTTACATTATCAACAGAAGAAATAGAAGAGACAGACTCAGATTCAGAAGATGAGTCTATCTCAAACTGAGATTCAAATTAGGACTCTGGTACAGATTCAAATTCTGGTTCGGAAGGATAAAAGGGGTTCTCCTCAAAGGACCAATTTTGCAGCTCAATTTTGCTGAGCTGAATTAAGGTAGAAGGGTTAGTTTTCTCCTCCTCAACAGTGAGCATGAACACTTCATCAAAAAGACTAGCCTTTATGTTCTTTTCCCAATCTTGACTAAGCATGTAGATTGGTTCACAGTCTTCTATCTCAAGCCTGACATCAGAAAAGATTTCAAACCCGGGGATCAGTTTTCCGGTAATGGGGCAGACCCAAGGCTCAGGAAAGTTATAGTAAGGAACTGTGTCGCCTTCCTTTACAAAATAGCCATTTAGAGTTTTGAAGTAAGGGCGTATGGGCCAGTCATAAACCTCACCTCTTTTAAGGGCAGCTATTCTGTCTGTAGCCCAATTTTCCATTTCTGTAAGATCCTCATCAGTGGACTCATATCCTAGCCCAAATGGTGGTGTTGCGACTAGATAGTCCAAGAAAGACTTCAAGCCCTGTTGGCTCCTTCCCAAACCTAAACTAGGAAAGTAATTCATTTCGCGAAGCATGTTAGCAACAGCAATATTCCCGAAGGGGTCAAAATCAAATGGAATGAATTCTTTACCCTCTTCACCCTCAATGTATTGAATGAAGGAGAAACCTGAGAATGGATAAGTGGACAGTTTGGGCTAAATCTTAAGAATAGGAACAGAGCTTGGAATGTCTGCTTTTCCATGCATGTCCCCTTTGACAGTCACGACCCCATTTCTGAAAGGGAACTTGACTTTCTGATGTAGGGAGGAAGGGATAGCTTTTGCTTGATGGATCCAGGGCCTTCCAAGTAACAAGTTAAAATAAGAAGGTAGATCAATCACTTGAAATGGTATGGTGAAAGATGTTGGCCCAATGGTCACATCGATGATAGCTACCCCGAGGACTTCCCTCTTGGTATTATCATACGCCCTTACTATCTAATCCAAAGGGGTAAAATCAGTAACCTCTAGTCCCAAACAGCTTGCTACCTTCAGAGGGCATACATTTAAGGCTGAACTATTATCGATTAGAACCATTGGCACAGTCTTTCCCCGAGTTACCACTGTGATGTAAAGGGCATTATTGTGGCTAGGATCTCCTTCTGGAATGTCAGTTTCTCCAAAAGTGATGGACATCCCTTTAGCAATAGAGGTAATAGAAGCAACAAGGTTTTCTAATGTGATGTCAATTGGAGTCTGACATTGATTCAACACCTTGCAAAGAGCTTGGCGGTAAGGATATGAGGACTGGATCAAACTCCAAATTAAGATGTTGGCTTGTGTTTTCTTGAGTTATTTGAGAATGAGATCTTCATCTAGTTCAAGAATCCCTTTCAATTTGTCGGTAGGTGTAGGAATAGGTTGAATGGGTTGAGTGTTTGGGCTTGGTTGGTTTTGGATGACTCTGCCACTTTTGGTGATGGCATCAATTTCCTCAACTAGGTTAGTGAAGTCCAGGACACAGCAATAATCAAGACTTGACTCAATCAAGGAGACAGGGTCAACTCCTTCATGATTATTTATGGCATTGACTGTGTGGTTGGGTAAAGGGTTGGTGATAATATTGGGTCAGGCTTTTGGTGGTATCAGGTCATTGTAATCAATAAGGTCCTGAATTCTGTGTCTAAGGGCCTTGCACGCATCTGTTTTGTGCCCAGGTCCTTGATGATAATCACACCTCTCATTTAGGTTGTAACTTTTTGGCAGTGGACTGGGGACTGGTTTTGGCTCAAGGAGTTTCACCATGTTTCCCTCAAGCAGCTTCTTTAGGATAATACTCATAGGCACAACCCTAAAATTAGAAAACTACCTCTTTTCAATCTGGATAGGCTTTTTGATAGTCAGAGCATTAACTTCCCCCCCTTTCTGATTCGTTGAGGAAGTGACATTACCCTGATGAGTTGTCTTTTTATACCTTGACCCTGATGCAGTCTCTTCTTTAATTTGACCACTCTGAATCAAGTCTTTAATTTTTGAAGCAGTAGCAATAAGGGCCTTGAAAGAAGGCAAGTATTGGGTCTGTAGCCTTTCTTGGTAAATTGGCAGGAGATTCTTGACAATTATGTCAATTTGTTCATTTTTAGGAGGCCAGTTTACCATCTGAGAAGCCTTCTTCCTCCACCTCATAAGGAATGAAGAGAAGGATTCCTTTGCATACTGCTTGGTGGTCTCAAGGTCTCTTCTGGTTACATCGACCTCGATGTTTTAATGATACTATTAGACAAAGATATTACAGATGTCATCCCAGGTTCATTTTTTGGCGACATCCAAATCTACAAACCATTTTACGGCTGTACTGGTCAATGACTGTTGAAATAATTTGGCTAGTAGTTGATTATCCACACCCAATGGATGCATGGCTCCCACATATACTTTGAGGTGGGTCTTGGGGCAGGTAGTCCCACGAAACTTGTCAAACTTAGGCATCCTGAATTTGGGAGGAACCCTTGTATTAGCAAACAAGCTTAAGGATTTCGTATCAACCAGATCCTCTTTCTTTTTCATACCCAATAGCATCTTTTCCATGCGTTCCATCTTCTCCATGCAAGCCTTTATTTCAGGATTGACTTCCTTCCTTTGGAAAGGATCCGCGGGTTGGGAAGTGAAAGCAGAGGTGAGATTTATTGGTGAGTTATTTTTGAGGAACTTGGGTGATGGGATAGGCAAGGGTGGGATAATGTCAATGTTTGTAGGTTCTTTGTCTCTAGATTCAACTCTGGAAGTGGATCCATAGATAGGATAAAAGGTAGGTTTGGGGTCAGATTTGAATGATTTCGGGTCAGTGGGGTTTTGAGCCAGGGAGGTCTGTTCCAATATGGCATGGACATCCTCCATGATAGCCCTCCTTTGGGCCTTCAGCATATGTTGAAAAAGGGCCTCTTGCCTCTTCATGATGGTTTCTTAGTGTTCAGAGAGTTTGGCGAAAAGCTCATCAAAGATCTCATCAGCTCTGGTGGTAGTAGTCTCATCTCTGACAATAGACATCTTGTCAACCTTTGGATGGAGAGATAAAGCTAGGTCATTTTCTAACTTAGGTATAGAACAAAGATCATGGAATATATCAACTTTTGATTGGGACCATAAGTTGACATGGGTTTATGATTGGGACTAACAGTGTTTGAGTGAGATTAAAACTCTCCAAATTTCTAAGGTTTATGCATGCATGCATGTATGCATGAATAGAAAAGGTTTCATGATAATGGCATACCAAGTTCTAGTGTTATGGTACATATAATCCTAAAGGAAAGGTTCTATGAGTCATTACATCAAAGGGTTAGGGTAGTTTTGAAGGGAACCCATCACACTAGAGATGCGATATGCCTAACCACATGTGAGACAAGGAGCCTCGCGTGGGTCCAATAGTACATGTATACTCTTTAAACCTCTAAAAGGATTAGAGGATACATCGTGGGCTAGATGATTTCACTATCGGCAAGCAGACCTAAGGAAGGTTGCCCACTCGTTGTTACTTTCTATCCTTTGTTTTCCTAGGAAGCTAGGGTTTTTGGACAAGGAGTCCGATGTAGTGATGCATGAAAGAGTTATTTTGCATTTAAAGCCAAACTCGGTATTTTACCAAAGGTAATCTACTTTATCTTTTATTTGAAAAAGATTTTAAGTCCCCAGTGGAGTCGCTAACTGTAAGGCCTCGCCTGAGCACTGGTCCGATTCGCCGAGGAATCGAAATGCTTTTCGGGAGAAACTCCATGATTGGAACTCGCTGTGAGTTCAGAAAATTGATTTTTGTATTTTGAAAGTTGAAAAGTGAGTCACCACTTTAATTTATTTATTTTAATTGGGAAAATTAAAGAAAAACCCAAATTGATTGACTCCAAAAAATGATTTGATTTTATCCCAATGGAAAAATGCACCAATCCTTGAGTGACCAAGGAGGGCTCGGGATCAGGTTTTGGTAATTACACAATTAAGAAAATATATTTTTCTTTAGTTTGGCTAAAATTGCAAAATAACTCTTAAAAATGAATTTTTGTGTATGTATGAACAGGAATATAATGATGAATGAAACAGATACATATATATATGATGAGATGTAATGATAATTGTAAATAAACAAGCAAAATAGATATTACTTAATTATTACAAGATCAAAACAATTGAAATAAAGAGGATATTTCCTCTGACAGTTTTTGCTTCTTGCAAAGGAGAGGTTTTAAAAATGTGTTGGTTTACTTATTAACTTAATTCTGATTCTTAAATTAATAAGTTTTTATATCTTTTCAGTTTTAGACCTAAAGAGAATTATAGATCAGAATTTAGAATTTTGAAAATAGAAAAGGGATTATACCTTTGCTTTTCTTGACTTTCGAATGAATGGAACGAGCCTTGCTCCGGATCTCAACTCCACCTTGAATTCAAAAGAAATTTGGAATTTGGATCTAAAAGCAATAAGTATGTCAGTATAAGAGAGGATTTATGCCTTGGAATTTGTATCCCCAATGAGCTTGAAGGAGGTTCTATTTATAAAGCAGCTAGGGGGGTGCCAGCGGTACGGACGGTGGCGCCAACACATCGCCGGTGGCATGGGCAGCACTGGCGACGTGCCGGGCATCCGAGCAGCATGTTAAGCCCACAGCTTGGTTGCCGGCACATGTTTTGTGCCGCCATGGGCGGCACGGCAGATGTGCTACCCAGACGACAGCATGGAAGGTGTGTGACCATGACGGCGACATGGCAAACGTGCGGCCCAAACGGCGGCACGTCAAGCATGCCGCCCAGAGCGGCGACGCTCCTCTCATACTGGCCAGCTGGTTTGACCTGTTTGCTACTTTTTTGTCTGTTTTGGGTCCGTTTCAGTTCCGATTCAAGCTCGGTTTGATCCTGTTGGTTCGTAACTAAAAGACGGTCGACTAGAGGTGTAATTTTGAGGGTTCAAACATACCAATTTGTTGTTATGGCCATTGCAATTGCTCAAATGCTCCCCTATTCATGCTCAAGGCTTTATATATGGCACATAAGAGAGAATTCAAAGAAGAACATCAAAGTGTTAATAAATCATAACTTATTCAACTATATGATGTACACTGATACAGAGGTTGAGTTTCAATTCTATTGGACTAGGTACATTAATTTCTTTGATACAATTTATTGCTTATTTTCAATGAACTTAACTTTTACTACATGAACCCATAACTGTTGATCAATGAACCTTTAATTTTTTCTAAATGAACCTGCATATTTTTGTAAAATAGAAGGTGTTATTATTATGTAAATTGAACTTAGTACTATTCTTCAATGTACATTTTACTATATCTATAATATAAGAATTATTCTTCAATGAACCTATTACTATTGCTAAATGAAGTTGTAACTTCTTAGAAATGAACTTGCACCTTATGCAGAATGATGAAACTATCATTGCACTCCAATGAACCTTTAACTATTTTCAAATGAAGTGGCAGGTTATATACAATGATCTTGCTACTCTTATGATGATATTTACATCTAATTATTTTTTCAAGTTGATCATAGAATATAAGTGTCACAATAACCCTTGGATATAAAAGAAGTACACTTTTAGAGAGAAATGGTGTCCTTCATTTAATAAGGACTACTCTTTTGGTGGTGTTTTATCCTTACAAAAGAATGAGTCTATAAATAATTCAATATCTAAGAGACTTTTCAAGAGTGTTGGCCTTTATGATTTCTATAGCTCTTTCATTGACATAGTGTCAGAATGAAGGAGAAAAGAGAATGGAGAAGATTTACATTGCTTGCAAGGTTAACCGAAGACAGTTGTCAATCATGTTAAGCTCCTTTTACATGCTAGAGAAATATATATTATAGAGATTTATTTGTTGTTTGAGGAGCTGTTTATGAAAGACACTGAATTCCATCAGCAATATGTAAGATTAAACAATAACAATATCATATATAGCATGTGTGGTGGCCAAATATGGATATTATTTGACATGAAGTGCATTTTAATCAACAACACTTGTCCATCTTTTGCACTTGTAAGATGTTGTCAAAAGTGGGGATCATTTGTTGCCAGTGTTTGCATATAATGAATGTGGATTGTGCCGAAGTAATCCTATATGAATATATCATCAAGAGATGGACGAAAAGTCATTCAAAGCTTGATATAGATGTTCTGATCAAGTCATCAACAAATGAAATTGCTATAGCTGCTTCTATTTAGAGGATACAAATGGCCAGAAAGTCTATGTAATTGATTTTAGCTAGCGAATACAACACCAAAACTTAAGAATACTACGAAGAAGTTTTCATCAATGCAAAAAATAGCATAGTAAATGAGGTCAGATCTATTTACTTTAAAGAATCCAATGAAAGTCAGAAAACCTCATGTGAGAAAATACAAAATCTACGTAGAAATAGAGCAAAAGGTGAGCACAACATAAAGAAAAGGTGAGCACAATATGAAAAGGAAGAGTATTATTGAGAAAAAGTGTAATCAAGCAAAAGGGCGAAGGAAAAATGCTCTAAGGGTTGCATTACAAACAAAAATAACAGCACAAACCTCAGTTTAGGTATTTTTTTGTCTTCATTTTCTAAATATAAAGCTTATTCTTCTATAAGCACCTATATATTTTCAAGTTGTAATGATATATTTATAAACAAATTTGGCACGAAACTCTATCCTAAGTAGTTGCAAATATATATCTCGCATTCCCAACTTTAGGCAACTATTACTATAGATGATACTTCTACTAATCTTGTTGTTTTATGGTCCTAGAACTTCCCTTCAGAAGTGGAAGCAACCCAATAGGATCTTTGAGTCTTTTTTATAAAGTTGCCTTATTCTTTACAAAAAAAAAATTATTGTAGTACCTTTTTTTTTTACTTCATGTCTTCATTTATATTAATTGTTTAATATTTATTGATTGTTCAACATGTACTTTTATTTTAAAAAATCAATACTTTTATTCTCTTATCGGTATAACTGATAAATATACCGTTCACAAATGATGAACTTACACCCTATATTTGATGATCATATAAGCAATACTTAATGATCTTGTTCCTTATCAATGGTAAACATGATTATTATAGAAACTATATTTGATAGTGAATTTTCAATGAACCTATACCATACTACTGATAAACCTACCATTTCTATTCAACAAACCTATAGCTTATTATATATAAAGCTATGAAATAGTGAATCACAACGAAGGTAAAGTTAATATATAATTCTCGTTAGATTCATTTCAATAAATAAGAATCTTTAAATTAATATTATTCACTATATTATTCTTTATTCATTTGTAATTAAATAATGAAAGTGAATATCCAATGAACCTAAAGCTTATAACTAATGAACCTACAAATCATTTTATAAGTTATAGAAATATAACTTATAAAAACTTATCATTTAATAATTTTATATTACCTAAAATGAAGATTTACTCAAAAAAAAAAAAAAGCACTTACAAGATAAATAAAATAATTATGTAAAAAAAAAAGCACAAATTAGAATAGATGAATCTAAATACAAATTGAATGGTGAACCCACAATTTGTCCAAAATAAAACTTGTTAGCAATCAATCTCTATAATTAGTCATCTATTTCTAAATATCTACAATCAAAATATTTAACAATATCTACAATATCAATTTCCAGAATCAAAGTGGTCATCTATCCAATCTCATTGATTCATCTTCTTCCATTCAACAAGTTTCTTTCTAGTACCCTTCTTTACATCATTCTTATAGGTGTTTAATTCATACAACAATATGCTTGGGCACTATTTGACCCTCAGAGACTTTAAACCAAGGTCCTACAAAAAATACAATTAGAATAATAAGATTATAATCATAAATATACAATTATAATAAGAAAAAATAATAAAAGAGTGATCTTTTGTGTTATTTCTCTTCAGTTTAGAATCCTAATTGTCACCTTCTCTTTTGTAAGTCTCCATGAGCCTCATACAAAACATCACACAATCAACATTATTACTATTTAATCTCCAAGATATTTTAAGCAACACTTCATTGAAATTCTTCACTTCTCCATCTCTATGACGGCTTCTTTTTGCAAAATATTTTCCAAATGCATCAACCTAAAGTATAGAATAAAACATATAATAAACCTAAAATTTATGAAATATTAATCTAAAACATATAAATAATGAACCTGACATTTTTTTAAAGTAAAACAAATATTCATAGGTAATGAAGAATAGATTATGAACCTACATATTCATAAATAATGAACCTATACATCATAAGTAATGAACATAAATTTTAAAAACAGTTAACCTACAACAATATAACTTACAAGAAGCCTTGGAGAGCCTTCATACTTTGAATTGTATTTCACACCTTTTGGAAATGTTTTGTTGTCTATAACCTCAATGGCTAATTTCTTAAAATTGAAGCAAACAAGAAAATAATACGCCTGTCAAAGAACAACAAAGAAAACCTAAGTTTTTCATTATATAAAAGTTTTAGGGTAACAATATAAATAAACATAATATTTATAAAATAAATAGCCATTGATAAAAACTACAACAACTACTTACAAGATCAACACTGGTAATCTGGAGATTTAAAGCATATTCCAATTCTTCATCTAGTATGTTGTTAAAATTCTCAAAACATTTTTCAAGTGACAAATTCCGTAAATACTCAACTTGTGATTCCAATTGGAACTGCAAAAGAAGATTAATAATAATATTAGTAAGAATAGCAATAACCATTGATAAATTTTCAACATGCCAATAATGAAGCAACTACTCACATATACCTTAGTAGAGAAGAATAACCTTTTAGGTTGCCCTCCTATATGTCCCTGTGAGGCCTCGCCCGAGGACCTGTCCAATCCGCTAAAGGGAATTGAAATGCTCATTGGGAAATAACTCACGAAGAAGCCCTCGAGCTTATCTTTGATAGGTTTGAAAATTATTTCTTAGAGTCGCCACCTTAATTTATTTTTATTTGGGAAAATATAAGGAAAAAACCCATTTGACTCCAGTTATTACCCAAAGGAAAAAAGATCACTAGTCTCAAAATCAAAGAGGATTCAGGGACTAGGTTTTCAATTTATTTTAACAAAATAAGTTTGGCCAATGAATATAAGAGTGACTTAAAATATGTTTCATGAACAAATTAAGATGCATGAATAATTTATAATATGTACGATCATTCAATTCATCTATTTCAACAATAAAGTAAAAACATAGTCAAGGTTTGAAATAAGAGAAAGTTAATATTATAAGAAAATCCCAAATTTAGCGGATACCTCCACTAGCCTTTATAGGTTATAGGAAAGTCACATATTCCCTAAACTAAACCTAATATCAAAATAAAGGAAAGCAAAATAAAAGCAAGTGAAGAAGGTGATAGGGGGGGAGAGTTAGTTAGTTTTAATTGGATTCGATGCCTGAACTAAGCATGCCTATGTATCCCTTTGAATGGGAATCAGAACCCATACAGTTCTCCCTTCTTGCGAAGGGGTTAGTTTAGCCTAGCCACTCTATCATGTTTTGATTGATTGATTAAAAGAAGGCTAAGTTAATTAATTAATTAAATTGACTACCAAATTGATTAGCTAGAAATATAGATGAATCAATTTAATTAAATAACTAAAAGAAGCAAAGAAATTTAGACAAAAGAAAATTAAAGTAAAAGGGAGCTTACCTCAAACGGTGGGCGACAATTGGCCTTGGATGGTGGGTGGCAGCTAGCTTAGGATAGTAGGTGGCAGCTAGCCTTAGATGGCATTGCAGCTCGCCTTAGTGAGCAACGGATAGCCTCAGATGACGGGCAGTGACTAGCATTAGAGGTGGCAGTTAGCTTTGGATGACAGGCGGCAGTTAGCTTTGGATGACAGGCGGCGGCTAGCCTTGAACGGTAAGCAGCGGCTGACTTAGGATGGTAGGCAGCGGTTGATTTTAGATGATGGGCGGTAGCTAGCTTTGGATGGTGTGTGGCAACTAGCCTTAGACTGGAAAAACAAGCCTTGGGTAGTAGAGTTACCTCAAATAGGTGAGCAGAAAGCCTTTAACTAGTTGAGTAGGAATCAAGGAGAAACTCCCAACTTGCTTTGTGAAGCAAGGAGCAAATGTAAAGCGATTTGCTTGAAATTAGTGCTTTTCAAGCTCTAAAAGTTGGTGTCTTGAAGTTGGAGAGGTCCTCTATATATATAAGAAGAGGATTAGAGCATAGAAGGGATCGCAAAAAATAGTGTTTTCACCGGAGTTGCCACAGAGAACTTTGCAGCACCATAGTCTCTCTGTGGTAGTGCTGCATAGGCTTTTATGGTTCCACAGAGGCCTCTATAGCAATGCCACAGGCCTTTCCAGCAAAGGGTCTATTTTGGCCCCTTTTTGCCTGTTTTTGCCGTTTTGGCCCATTCTTGCTCGTTTCTCATCTGTTTTTCATGATTTCAGTTGCATTGTACTCATTACTCAGTCCCAGATGATTTGAAAGGGTTCAAATATCAAAAATAAATATTTTGATTTTTCCATTTTGAGAGTTTTCAATTTCATAAGGTTTTTTTACTGAGCCTAAGTGCTTTTAAGGTTTAAACACATACTGAAAGGTGCAAAATTAAGGGTTCACCGCTATGCCCTCATAAAAAATGTCTTTGTCTAAAAGGCAATTTTGATGACAGTGAACCTGAGGATGGAAGATGATAAAAGGAACCAAATTAATGTCTAGGTTAGAGTTTAGATATTTGGGTGAGAGGTATGGTTGAATTTTAAAAAAGATGTCCCTACTATATTTAGGAGATTTGGCAACTGATAGCTCTTAGTTGTTGTCATTTCTGGTAGGAGATAAAAGTGATGTTCCTGTCTGCTAGGAATGATAATCTTGTCCAGTAGGAAAGAAAATGACCCTATTTGATAGAAATTGACAAAATGGTGATCTTGTCTGGTAGAAATGGTGATCCTGTCTAGTAGGAATGATGATGATGATCCTGTCTAGTAGGAAAGAAGGCGACCCTATCTAGTAAGAATCGATAAAATGGTGATCCTATCTAGTAGAAATGATGATGATGATCCTGTCTGATAGGAAAGAAGACGACCCTGTTTGGTAGGAATCGATGAAGTGGTGATCCTGTCTAGTAGGAATGATGATGACGATCCTGTCTGATAGGAAAGAAGACGACCCTGTTTGGTAGGAATCGATAAAGTGGTGACAAGGTCTAGTAGGAATGATGATGATGATCCTATCTGGTAGGAAAGAAGACGACCCTGTCTTGCAGGAATCAATGAAGTGGTGATCCTATTTGGTAGGAATGATGATCCTATCTGGCAGGAAAGAAGGCAACCCTATCTAGTAGGAATCAATAAAGTGGTGATCCTGTCTAGTAGGAATGATGATCCTATCTAGTAGGAAAGAAAGCGACCTTGTCTGGTAGGAATCGACAAAGTGGTAATCCTGTCTGGTAGGAATGAAAAGCAATGGCCCTTTCTAGTAGGAGTGAAAAGTAAGGATCCTATATAATAGGATCAAAAGGATGACCATCCTGTCTTGCAGGAATGATAAATATAACTAATGTTGAGATTGATATTTTAAAAGAGATTGATTTAGATTGACCGGGTTGATGATTTGTCTTACATCGAGAGTTTGACTATCTGCCTTGATTCATCATCCTGTTCAATGCAAAAATGCTAGATAATTATATAATGATTTGATACCTTGAACCTGTGAAGGGTCAATCCTGATATAAAAGTGTTGATCTTTGGGAGAACGATGCCCCCATTACAGAAAGGTGAACATTTAGAAGGGAGGTGCCTCTACTTTAAAATGATGGAGGAAAGTGGTTTGGTCATTTGGTTTTTGATTGATTAGCGAAGCTCAAAGGTGAAGTGGGCATGTCAGGTTGGTTGGTTAATGGCTATCAGTTCAGCCTAAGAAAAAAGTCATTCTAGAAAGTCAAGCAAGGTGTGGTATTAGAAAAGATCGGGTTGTTAAGTTTGAAAGGCTTATATAGGTATGACTTTGGGGAAGATTTGGTTTGAGGCTGGATTGGAAAGCTTGATCAGGAGGCTCAGGTCTTTAGAGATGATTAGGTTGGATAGTTTAGGGAAGGTTAGTTTGTGAGGCTTGTCCTTGTGGAAGGCTCAGTTAGGTATGGTACTTCGGCTCGATCAAGTTATAACCTTTAGAGAGTTTATTTGGAAGGCTCAGTCAAGTTCTGCCTTAGGCTTGGTCTGGTTTAGAAGACTCAGTCAGGTTATGGCCTTTGGAGAGTTCATTTGGAAGACTCAGTTAAATTCTGCTTTAGGCTCGGTTAGGTCTAACTTAGAGGAAAGGTTAAGTTAAGAAATTAATTGGGAAGACTTGGTTAGGTGTTGGCCTTAGAGGAGATTATGGTCTTCCTAAATGAAGGCTTTTTGGGAGTAGGCTTCTTGGTAAAAGCTCTCAAGCTTGGGCTTCATGGTGAAGGCTTTTTGGTTTGGGTTTCATGGTGAAGGCTTCTTGATTTGGGCTTCATGATGAAATCTTGTTGGTTTGGGCTTTATAATGAAGGCTTCTTAGTTTGGGCTTCATGGTAAAGGCTTTTGGGCTTGGGTTTCATGGTGAAGGCCTTTTGGGAGTGGAATGCTTTTTGGGCTTCATGGTGAAGGATTTTTGGTTAAGGCTTCATGGTAAAGGCTTTTGTGCTTTGGCTTCAAGGTGAAGGCTTTTGGGCTTCGATTTTATAGTGAAGGCTTGAAGGCTTTTGGTTAAAAGGCTTGAGGGTTTTTGGTTAAAAGGCTTTGCTAACTTGGACATTTCTACAAGGGTGCTTTGGACCTCTTTGGAAGATGGTTGCTTTATCTCAAGTATGGTGGTAAAGGTTTTGATCGCAGGCTCATGGATGAGGGTTTGCCCTTTGACATAGATGCATAAAACTTTCTTGCCCATTATATAGTTGGTTGGCCTTAACTCTATTAGACTTCATGGGTGATGGAATTTGTCAAGGAGACTTGGTATTTTCAAGGATAATGAGATTTTGCTAAAGAGACATGGAATGACTTAAGTGGTTTGAGCCCTTGATTTTGGTTATGCTAGAGAAAGCCGACTTTAAGGATGATGAGTCTTAAAAGACTTAGGATCTTTAGTTTTGCCCATAGGCTTGGCCCTTAAAAGATGATGAGACTTTGCTAAGGAAAGGGTGGTATAAGGCTTGAGCTTGAAAGGATAGGATGGTACATTTTGAGGTTTAGGAATGGTTTAAAGGTGGGTCGAAGATTCTAAAAAAGGTCAGGGAGGTTGTATGATTTTGCTATTTGTAGCATGATTCACAAAAAAGAAAAAACCAAGCTAAGCTTATCGTTTTGAGATTGAAGAGATATTTAGGGTGACACTTTATTGACTTGAACATAAATGACAAACTGGATGAAAAAAAGTGCCTTAAGGAGTTGCTGAAGGATTGAAGAAAAGAGACAACTTGGGGATCATGCTCCCAATGAGAGATAGGAACATGATAGACTAGCAATGTGAGAAATTATGCCTAAGCTCTTTGAGTTAAACAACGAGATGAATTAACAAAAGATGATGACAACCTAGAAGGATATGCCTCCACTGTGAGATAAGGGCATAAAAGACAGTATTACTTTAGACAATGAGTCTCTAATGAGAAGGATGACTTTGGAATGCATGAGATGAGATAGATTGATTAAAGACAACTTTCAACATGTAGCAAGATGACTGGGATGAGCTTTCTCTCTCTCTTTCTCTTTTTTTTTCTTAGCAAGCTTGGATTAATGAAATTTGGGAGAAAACATTCCCCTATGATTTGCTATTTTTCTTTACTTTGAGGGGCTCTAACCTTGAATTTTAGATTTTATGGACTTGTGGCCCCTTGTTGAGTTGTATTGTTTGATTTTGTGCTTTAATTATTTGATGAGAGGTCTATTTCTTGACCTTCTTTGGTTAGGAGATGGCAAAGCAATTGATGGCACCTCAATTGTGGTGAATTTAATTGATGTTCATTTCTCTTTTTTACTCTTTTCTTCTTTTTTTTTTTATTTCTCTCTCTCTCTCTCTCTCTTTTCTTTTTTTCTCTTTTTTTTTCTTCTTTTTTTTTCTCTTTTTTTATTTTTTTTTATTTTTTCAAAGCTCATCCATGTTTAAGACAAGAAAGACAAGTGTATAAATAATTAAAAAGATGTGAATGTTTTATTATAAAGGAAAATTTTATTGCAAGATAAAAAAAAAGAATCGACATGATTGACGAAAAATATATGAAAAGGGAAATAAAATGACAGACGTAGACTTGAATTTAGACTCAAACTTTGAGATTTGGACTTAGACTGAAACTCAGACTTTGATTTCAATCTCAAATAGGTCAGATTAGCTGAACTTGAACTCTTTTATGTCATGCCACTTGGGGCTGAGGTAAGGTGGGTTTGAATTGGGTTCAGTTTCTTCATCACTGTTCAGGTTGGTGGTGAGGAATTCAGATTTAAATGATACACTTTGGATGCAATCTTCAACCTTAGATGTAGTTGTAACCAAAGCTTTGAAAGTGGGTAGGTATTGGGTTAACAAGTGATCTCGGTAGGTCGAAAGTAGGTTTTTGACAAGGATGTCCACTTGTTCTTGCTCTGTTAGTCTATTTACCATTTGAGTAGCTTTAGCCCTCCACCTTGTAAGGAATATGGAGGACTCCTCTGGAAGCTGCTTAGTAGTTTCCATGTCATGCCTAGTGACATCCATTTTATCATTATAATGATATTGCTTAGCAAAGGCATGACAGATATCATCCCATATCCTTTTTTAGATTTTTTCTAGTAAAAGGAACCATCTCGTAGTAGCACTAGTTAGTGATTGTTGGAATAGTTAAGCAAGAAGCTCATCGTTGACTCCTAAAGGTTTCATTGCCTGTATATATATCTTTAGATGAGTCTTGGAGCAAGTGGTTCCATCAAATATTTCCAGTTCAGACATTTTGAATTTAGAAGGAAGCTTGGTATTAGGGAATAAGGTTAAACTGTCCACATCAATTAAATCATTACGGTCCTTTAGGGATTTGATGGTTCTTTCCATGGCTTCAAGTTTCTCCATGAGTAATCTAGTGTCTGGATAAGAGAAAACTTCCCCACCTTGGTTTAGACATGAGTTGGTTTGAATCAAATTTGGGCTAGGATTAGTCTAGTTCAAGATAAAGTTTAGGTTATGATGGTTAAGGTTGGCCTGGTTAATCATAGTTCGAACTTCTTCAATGATGAATTGCCTTTGTTCCTTGAATTGGGCTTGTTGAGCAACTAAGATAGCTTGGAAATGCTCTTTTTGCTTCTTGAGGACTCTGGTCACAAGTGTGGTCAGGGAAGTCATGTCAAGCAAGTTGGCCATTGGTAACTTCAAATCAAAGTAATAAGGTAAGTGACAGGCATGGAATAGAAAAGGTGATGAAGGTATAAGCATGCATATCCTAAGAGAAAAGGCTTCCTATTATGTCATGGGCCAACCATTTTTTTTTAGGCTTAAGGTATAATGGGGCAAATGTTTTAGGCTTAGGGTAGGATCAAAGGTATTGGGTTTAAGGAGTGTGTTGGGCTAAAGTTATTGGGTTTAAGGGTAACAGACTAATTTTCAAAGGTGATGGGCCATAGGTGTTGGGCTTAAGGATAGTGGGTTTAATTTTGAACAAGGGATAGGATCAAGATAATGGTTTTGGCATGGAGAACTTAAGGTGTCTTTTTTTTTTTTTTTTTTAAATAAGGATAGGGCCTAGGGGTTAGGCTTATGGTAAGGTAGCAAGGTTTTTAAGTTTGGATATAGGCTTAAGTTCCAAAGTTTGAAGGTGGTTTAGGTTTACATTTGAGGTGTGAGGTTCAAGCATTTGGTGTTTAAGGTAAAGCTAGGGCAAAGTGTTTGAGGTTTGTGGCTAGGGTAAGGTGTTTGAGGTACATGGCTAGGGTGAAGTGTTTAGGATTGAAGGTCAGAGTGATAGTTTTAGGCTTGTGGCTAGGGTGAGCTGTTTAGGCTAAAGGTTTAGGGTGATGGTTTAAGGGTTATTGGATAGGGTGATAGGTAAGAGTGTTTATGGGGAAGGTATTTGAAAGGAGGTAGCAATGTTTAACCCTTCTTTAGTTCAAGGTTCAACCTAAACTTTAGATGAATGCATGTTTTATTATACAGTATGGATGTATGAGGAAAACATTTCATGAGAATGCAAAGATGCAAGGTTTTAATTATAGTACATACAACCTAAAGCCAGGGTTTAAGTTCATTATATGAAAGGATAAGGGTGGCTCTATTTAGGTACCCATCATACTAGAGCAGCAATATACCTAACCACATGTGAGTGAAGGAGCCTCGTGTGGGTCTAGCAGTATGTGCATACTCGTTACACCTTTGAAAGGATTAAAGGATTCGTTGCGGGGTAGATGATTTCACTATCGATGAATAGACCCAAGAAGGGTTACCCACTCTATACTACTCATTATCCATTATTTTCCTAAAACTAGGTTGAATAGCAAAGAGCCTATACAAGTGATGCATGCAAAGTCACCATTATATCAAAAGGCCAAACTCTTTTTAAACCAATTAGTAGTCCACTTATTTTTCCTTTTATTAAAAGCAAGTTAGTCCCCACTAGAGTCGCCAATTGTGAGGCCTTGTCTGAACACCTGTTCGATCCCCTAAAGGGAATCAAAATGTTCATTTGGGAAAGAACTCACTAGGAAGCCCTTGGGCTTATCTTTGATAGGTTTGAAAATTTATTTTTTAGAGTTGCCACCTTAATTTATTTTTATTTGGGAAAATATAAGAGAAAAAACTCATTTGACTCCAATTATTACCCAAAGGAAAAAAAGATCACTTGCCTTGAAACCAAAGAGGATTCGAGGACAAAGTTTTCAGTTTATTTTAACAAAATAAGTTTGGCCAATGAATATAAGAGTGACTTAAAATATACTTCATGAACAAATTAAGATGCATGAATAATTTATAATATACATGATCATTCAATTCATCTATTTCAACAATAAAGTAAAAACATAGTTAAGGTTTGAAATAAGAGAAAGTTAATATTACAAGAAAATGCCAAACTTAGGGGATACCTCCTTTAGCCCTTATGGGTTATAGGGAAGTCACATATTCTCCAAACTAAACCTAATGTCAAAGTAAAGAAAAGCAAAATAAAAGCAAGCGAAGAAGGTGATAGGGGGAGAGTTGTTTAGTTTTAATTGGATTCGATGCCTAAACCAAGCATGCCTACGTATTCCATTGAATGGGAATCAGAACCCATGCAGTTCTCCCTTCTTGCGAAGGGGTTAGTTTAGCCTAGCCACTTTATCATGTTTTGATTAATTGATTAAAAGAGGGTTGAGTTAATTAATTAATTTAATTGATTATCAAGTTGATTATCTAGCAATCTAGATGAAACCATTTAATTAACTAACTAAAAGAAGCAAAGAAATTTAGACAAAAGAAAATTAAAAGAAAAGGGAGCCTACCTCAGATGGCAGGTAACAACTAGCCTCAGATGGCAGGCGGTGACTAGCTTAGGATGGTGGGTGGTGGCTGGCCTTGGATGATAGGCTATAGCTAGCCTAGGATGGAGTTACAGCTTGCCTCGAATGGCAGGCGGTGAATAGCCTTATACGACGGGTGGCAACTAGCATTAGATAGTAGGCGACAGCTGGCTTTAAATGGTAGGAGGAGGCTGGCCTCAGACTACAGGTGGGCAATGGCTGACTTAGGATGGCTGGCAGTGGCTAGCCTTGGACTATAGGTGGCAGCTAGCTTTAGATGGTGGGTGGCAGCTAGCTTTGGATGGTGGGTGGCAACTAGCCTTAGATTGGAAAAATGAGACTTGGGCAATAGACTTGCCTCAAACAGGCGGAAAGCCTTTAACTAGTTAAGTAATCAAGGAACAACCCTCCAACTTGCTTTGCAATGCAAGGAGCAAATACAAAGTGATTTACTTGAAATTAGTGCTTTTCAAGTTCTAGAAGTTGGTATTTTGAAGTGTGAAAGGTCCTCTATATATAGGAGGAGGATTGGAGCATAGAAGGCATCAAATTCCAATGTGGGATTGCAAAAAATAAGGTTTTCACCAGAGCTCTCTGCAGTAGTGCTGCACAAGCTTTTGCAGTTCCGCAGGGGCCTCTGAGGCAATGCCGCAAGTCTTTGCGGCAATGGGCCTATTTTAGCCTGTTTTGTCGTTTTCGCTCGTTCTTACTCGTTTCTCGTCCGTTTTTCATGATTCCAATTGCTTTGTACTCCTTGCTTAGTCTTGGATGATTTGAAAGGGTTCAAATGTTAAAAGGAAATGTTGATTTTCCCATTCTGAGAGTTTTCGACTTTTAAAGGTTTGTTTACTGAGCCTAAGTGCTTCTAAGGTTCAAACACATACTGGAAGTGCAAAATTAAGGGTTTATGGTCCCATGTTAGTTTAATTCATTCTCAATGCCCATATAACAAGAGTAATACTGACAACTTCTTCATCACAAGAAAGGCTTTGGATATCCTCACGGCTAGCCTGATAATGTCTATGGTTGAACAAATTTTCACCACAAAAAAATTATTAATTCATAAGATATGATTTGTTTACAATTAATAAAGTATAATACAGTTACTGTGAGATCTCGCCCAAGAGATTTTCTGATCCGCTAAGTGGGATCAAAATGCTTATTTGAATTTGAACGCAAGATGAAACCCTTGGGTTCAGATAAATTAATTTTGAAAAGAGTTGTCACCTTAATTTTTTTTTTATTTAGGAAAAGATTAAGGGAAAAACCCAAATTGACTATAATTAATATTCTAAAGGAAAAGATCACTAGCCTTGAAACTAAAGAGGATTTGGGAACTAGGTTTTTGGTTTATTTTAACAAAATTAGTTTGGTAATTTTAATACAGAATAACTTAAAATAAATTTTATGAATATAAATAAAGATGATGCTTGAGCAATAATATCCGTGTAATGTATGACAATTATAAAATGATAAACAAGATAAAATATAGTTAAGAATTATTACAAAAATGGAATAAATAAATAAGAGAGAAGGTCTTTTCTCTAACCCTTATGGGTACTAAGAAAAGCACATATTCCTCAACTAATTATAAAAATTAACAAATAAAAAAGATACAGCATAATCATACACAAAAGAAAACAAAAAAAAATCTCATGAAAAATGAAACAAAAGGAAAAATTATTTTATAAAATAGTTTGGAGTTGATGCCTGAACGACTAGCATGCCTGCGTATCCTTTTGAATGGGAATCAAGGCCTACGCAGTTCTTTCTTTTTACGAATGAGGGGTTTTAGAAAAAATTAATATGATTTATTAACTTAATTCAAATTTAAATTAACAAGATTAAATCTTTTCGGTTTTAGACCTAAGGGAAGATATAAAAGAGAGAATTCTAAATCTAATTTAAGAAATCCCAAAGAGGGAATTATACTTTGGTTTTGCGCTTTCTTTGTATGAACGAGGCAAGCTTTACACCAAATTTGAACTCCACCTTAGATCGAGATCTCACGAGATGAATCTTGCATAAAAATTAGAGATTGTTGCATATGAAACCATCTGTCCATCTCCTTCAAATGACTAGAAGTGAACACCTATTTATGGGAAAGAACTAAGGGCAAAACAAGAAAAATAGGAGGGCTAACAGCACTGGAGGTGCGTCGGCGGCATGGGCACCACCAAAATGGTGTCGGCCATGCCGGCAGCACCATAACCATAATGGTGCCGCTTGGTCTGATAGCACCACTACCCGAATTTCATCCTTTTTTGGCATTTTAGCTCATTTTTTTTATCTAATTTGAGCAATTCTAGTTTTGCTGTGATTATTATTCAATCTCGGTTGATATGAAGGTAGTTCAAAGGTCAAAAGGATAGGTTTCAGTTCTTAGGGTTCCATTTCCTAGTTTGCTAATTTTTGGCAATTTTGGCTTTTGGAGCTCCACTTTGACCCCTGCCCACTAACCGGCTAGCGAGACTACCATATCAGCTCTATATAGTACATTATCATAGCTGGTGTCAAGCTGTGGCTAAATCATAAAGATGCAAAATTAAGGGTTCACAGCTGCCTCCTCATTAGAATTGGCTTTAAGCAAAAAGCAATTCTAATGATAGTGAACCCAAAGATGATAGATGGGAAAGGAACCATAAGGATGTTCAAGTGATCATTACTAAACATCTATCGGTGAAAATGATGGATTTTAAATAAAAGGGGTAGAAAAGGAACCACATAGATGCCTAAGTGATCTTTACTAGATATTTATTAGTCCCATAATGGTCTAAAACAGAAACCTAACACTATGTTAAATTGATGATCTTAAGGCTATTTTAGGATGGTCTGAAAGAGCAACCTAACAATATGTTAGGTTGATGATCCCAAAGCTATCCGAGAATGGTTTGAAAAGTTTTAAAAAAGAAACCTAACCCTATATTAGGTTGATGATTCTAAGGCTATCCTAGGATGGTTTGAAAAGTTATGAAAGAGAAACCTAACCTTATATTAGGTTAATGATCCTAAAGCTATCTTAGGATGGTCTGAAAAGTTTTAAAAGAGAAACCTAACCCTATATTAGGTTGATGGTCCTAAGACTGTCTTAGGATGGTTTAAAAAAAAGGAATACATAATTTAGATTTAAGGTATGAATCCTAAGGCTATCTTAGGATAGGTCTAATGTTGATGGTTCTAGTATTGGTTCAAGAATTCAGATTGATGGAGTTGTCAAATTAATGGTCCGTCTTTCTTTAGGAATTTGGATTAATCATCTTTTTTTATTTAAATTAATGATTCACCTTGCTTCGAGCATTTGGATTGATGATCTTTCTTGACTTTGATTATTGATCCCTCTTGCTTTATGAATTTTGACCTGATAATCTGTCTTAATTCAAGAGTCTACTTAATGCAAAATGCATATGATTATGCAAAAATTAGATACTTTAAACCTGTGAAGGGTCACTTTGGTAGGAAAGTGCTAAGTTTTTGGAAGAAAGATGTCCCTATTTCCAAAAGGTGAATATTTGGAAGGGAGTGCCCCTAATTTAGAATGATAAAGGAAAGTATTAGGCCATTTTGTTCGGATAGACCAACTTAGGGATGGTAGGGTCACACTTGATTTGGACAAGGTATGGGCTAGTTAAAGGGTTATCAAAGGCTATCGGTTCAACCTTGGAAGAGGAAGAGATCGAGCTAATTAGTTTGAAAGGCTTAGTCAGGCATCACCTTTTGATTTAGGATCAGATTGAATGGCTAGCTTAGGGTCATATCAGGTATGAAGCTACTTGGTCAATGGCTATCAATTCAGCCTAAGAAGAAGTCACTTTGGGAGGTTAAGCCAGGTATGACTGGAAGAGGTCGAGCTATGCTTAAGTGGGTCTAGCCTAGAAGAAGGTTTGGTTTGAGGCTAAATTGGAAAGCATGATCAGGGAGATCTAGTCCTTGGAGACGATTAGGTCGAAAGGTTAGGTTAGGTTAGTTCTAGTTTTGGGGAAGGTTAGTTTGTTAGGCTTCTCTTCAAAGAAGTTCATACAGAAGTCTTTAGTCAAGTCTAGAAATTGGCTTGGTCTGTTATGGCCTTTAGGGAGAATCAGTTTTGAAGCTCGGTCTTGTTTAGCCCAAGGGAAGATTGTTTAAAATGAGTTGATCATCTTGGAAGGCTAGGTCAAGTTTGGCCTTGGCTAGGGTCATTTGGAAGCTCAGTCTAGTTTGGCTATATAAGAGGTCATATTAGAGGCTCAATTAGGTTATAGCCCTTTGGGAGTTCATTTGAAAGGCTTAGTCAGACTTTGCATTAAGACTATGTTAAAGAGATCAAGCTAGAGTGCTAAACTTTGTAGGAGGTTGATCTGGGAGGCTAAGTCTTGCTTAGAGGAAAGATCAAGCTAGGAAATTAATTTGGAAGGCTTAGTCAGATTTGGCCTTTAGAGGAGATCATAAGCTTCATAAATGAAGGCCTTTTGGAGTAGGCTTTATGATGAAGGCTTCTCAGTTTGGGCTTCATAGTGAAGTTTTCTCAATTTGGGCTTCATAGTGAAGACTTCTTAGTTTAGGCTTCATGGTGAAGGCTTCTAGGTTTGAGCTTCAAGATGAAGGCTTTTGGGCTTCGGCTTTATAATGAAGGCTTATAGATTTAGGCTTCTTGATGAAGGCTTCTGGATTTGGGCTTCATGGTGAAGGGTTTTCAGTTTGGGCTTCATAGTGAAGGCTTTTGGGTTTTGGACTTCATGGTAAAGGCTTTGTGTTTAGGCTTTCTGATGAAGGCTTTTGGGTTTAGGCTTTATGGTGAAGGCTTCTATAATTAGGCTTCCTAGGCAAGGCTTTTTAGCTTGACCTTCTCTATAAGGGTGCTTTGAACCTCCTTTGAAGGTGGTTGGTTTTAGCTCAAGTATGGTGCTAAATATTTTGGTTATAAGGAGACAGCATACTCATAGATAAGGGTTTGCCCTTTGACATGATTGCATTAATTTAAAAGGATTAAACTGAGAATGGTCTTTGTGGATTTCAATCAAGGCTATCTATCTGGCCTTAATGCTAGAGGTAAAGATGATCTTGGTGAATTTCAATCAAGGCTATTTGTTAGGCCTGAATGCTGGAGGTAAAAAAGGTTTTGGTGAATTTCAAATCAAGCTATCTGTTCAGGCCTTAATGCTGGAGGTAAAAATGGTTTTGGTGAATTTCAATCAAGGCTATTTGTTCAACTTTAATGCTGGAAGTAAAAATTATTTTGGTGTATTTCAATCAAGGCTATCTATTCAGCCTTAATGCTGGAGGTAAAAATAGTTTTGTTGAATTTCAATCAAGGCTATCTATTCATCCTTAACGCTGGAGGTAAAAATGATTCTGGTGAATTTCAATCAAAACTATATGTTCTGCCTTAATGCTAGAGGTAAAAATGATTTTGGCGAATTTCAATCAAGGCTATCTATTTGGCCTTAATACTGGAGGTTTGCCAAAGAGGTACGGGATAGGCTTTGATTGGTTCGAGCCCTTTTTAATCAACTTGAGGATAATAGGCTTTACAGGATATGCCTTGACTTTTAATTTTTTTTCAAGGAATTTGACTTCAATGATGATGAGTCCTGAGAAACCTAAGGATCTATAGTTTTGTCCATGTTAAGATTTTTCCAAGGAAAGGATGATATGAGGCTTGAACTTGAAATGATGGTATGATTTACCAATGAGGTTTGGGACAGTATGTTTAAGGTAGGTTAGAACTTTAAGAAAGGGATCAAGGAGGTTGTATTTATAGCATGATTCATGGAAAAGAGCAAGTTAGGCTTTATTGCTATTTGAGAGACTCTTGGGAAGACCCATTTTGGTTTAGCTCAACACAGGTGAAGTGCCTTAAGGAATGACTAAAGGGCTAGTAAGAAAAGATAACTTTGAGGATCATATCCCAAATAAGAGATAGGGATGTGATGGACTAGAGATTATGCATTAGCATTTTCAGCTAAGCGACGAGATGAATGAACGAGAGATGATGGCGTTTTAAGAAGACATACCCCTATTATAAGATAAGGGCATAGAAGATAGTATAAATTCAGAGAACAAGCCTCTAGTGAGGAAAGATGACTTTGAAGACATGAGATAAGAGGATTGATTAAAGATGATTTGACTATGAGAAAATATGACTAGGATGAGCTTTATCTCTCTCTCTCAGCTCTAACTTCTACCTAAGATGCCCTTTTGAGTTTTCAACTTAATGAGCTTGAAGTAATGAAATTTGAAAGAAAACATTCCACCATGATTTGGGCTACTACTTTGAGGGGCTTTGATTTTTATGTTATGGGTCTGACAAAGGTCTTCTCTAAACTTATTACCCCTTGTCGAGGTGCATCATTTGATCACCCAAAGTGCAATGGGTAATTCCATTTAATTTGCTCTTTATGCTTCAACTATTCGATCATTTTACCTTCTTTGGTTAGGTGTGAATGTTGATGGCACCTCAAAAGTGCTAATTGTGGTGGATTTGATTGTTTGTTCATTTCTCTCTCTTTCTCTTTTTTTTTTTTTTTTTTTTTGTTAAAGCTCATCCATGTCGAACTAAAAAGGAAGATAAGAAAATTAATGCATAAATAATGAAAGAAAAATATAAATGTATTACTATAAAAAAAAAAACTTTATTACAAGATAATGAAAAAGAGACTAAACTGGTCAACCAAAATATAGAAAAAAATAAGATGATAGACTCTGACTCAAATTTAGACTCAGACTTTAAGATTTGGACTGAGACTTAGATTTAAACTTGAGATTCAACCTCAAATAGGTCAGATTAGCTGGGCTTGAACTACTCTAGGACATGCCTCCTAAACTAAGGCAAAGTGGGGTTGAGTTAGATTCAGATTTCTCATCACTGTTCAAGATGGTGGTGGGAATTCAACTTAAAATGATTTATTTTGGATGTAATCCTCAATTTTTGATACAGTTGCAACCAAAGCTCTGAGGTAGATAGGAATTATGTTAACAAGTGGGCTCGATATGTCGGGAGCATATTCTTGACAATGATATCCACTTGTTCTTACTCAGTTGGCCTGTTTACCATTTGAGCAGCTTTAGCTCTCTACCTTGTAAGGAATATGGAAAAGAACTCATTTGGAAACTGCTTAATGCTTTCTATGTCTCTTCTTATGATATCCACTTCAATGTTATAGTGGTAGTGCTTGATAAACACATTGTAAAAGTCATCTCAAGTCTGCTTTTAGGTGTCATCCAAGTCAATAAACAATCTCAAGGTAGCATAAGTAAGGATTTATTGAAAGAGTTGAGTAAGGAGCTCATTATTAAGACCAAGTGGATGCATTTCCCCCACATACATTTTCAAATGGATCTTAGGGTAGATGGTACCACCAAATTTGTCCAAATTTAGCATCTTGAACTTTAGTGGCAACTGGGCATTGAGGAAGAGGCTTAATGAACTTATATCAATCATGTCTTCCTTCTTCTTTAGACTTTTTACTATTTTCTCCATGGCTTCCAATTTAGGTAGGAAGATCTCAAGCTTAGGGTTAGGTATGGTTTTCTTCCCTTAAAAAGGATCCATAGGGGATGAGATGATTTATCGTGATTTAGTAGGTGTTGGATAAGGGAGTGTGTATGTTTTTAGGATATTTGATAAGGGAAGTGATGGTTGAGGTACAGTTTCAGAGGTTGACTTAGAGGAAGAAGAAGCTTGCACCGGAAATAATGTTAGATTTTGGTCCAAGATGAGGGATTTTGGAGAGTGAAATTTAGGGTTTGGTTCATGCTGTGAACTCTCAAATTTGCACCCTTAGAATCTGACCGCAGCTTGACACTTGCTAAGATTAGTGTGCTATGTAGAGCCTGTATGATAGTCCTACTAGTCAGTTAGCAGGCAGTCAAAGGGACAATGCCTCATTGAAAAATAAATTTCCTAAATCTTTCACCTTCAGACAACTAGCACTTAATTATGAACCTATAGAACCAAAATGGATCCAAATCGAATAAAAAATGAATGAGAACAGGCCAAAAAATGAGATAAAGTAACCTCAAGGCTAGCTGTGGCAACTCGCAGCTGCCTGCAATAACTGCAGCCACTGCTAGGGTTGCTATAGCTGTCCCTATGGCAGCCAATTTGTTGCTGTAACAGGCACTGTAGTTATTGCAGAGTGATCTGCGGTTACCACAGCCTCTGATGAGTTACTGCAGCACATTTTTCCTGAATCCCATACTAAAAATTCACTCTTTTAAGCCTCTAGACTCCCCCTATAAATACCTTGTACCTTCTAACAATTTCCACACATAATTACATACTTCTATACTCCTCCTAAAGCTTTCTAAACTCTATTTCTAAGCCTTTCAATCATCAAAGTCCTATTCCTAAACCTTCTAATCATCAAAACCCTCTTTCTAAACCTCCAAATCTCTAAAGCCCTATTCCAAAATTTTTTCCATCACCTTAAACCTTATTCATAAGCTTCCTAATCACCTCAACCTTATTCCTAAGCTTCCTAATTACCTCAAACCCTATTCATAAGCCTCCTAATCAACTCAAACCCTATTCCTAAGCCTCCTAGTCAAGAAAATGTGCAATTCAAGTTCTTTCTTTCAAACAAAGTTTATGGTTCTCAAGTAAGGGTGATTCAAAGTCCTTCCTTTAAAAGAGTTCAAGAGTCATTCTTCCAAAAGGAGTGCTCATGCTATCTCTAAGCTAAGATGGAACTTAGATCCTATGCCAAGCTCGCTCCCTACGTTCCTTGCCACCGAAAGCAAAGATAAAAGTTCTTTCCTTTTCTTTTTTAATTTCAATTTCAAGATCTAAATATGAAAAGATCTAATTTTTGCTAATTAAAATTTGGCCTAATTAACAAATCTCTAAGCCCTTAAAATCAATCAAAACACGATAACAAAGGCAATAACTTAAAAACTCCTCCTTCGTAAGAAGGAAAAACTACATGGGGTTTAATTCCCATTTAAAGGGATATGCAGGCTTGCCATCTCTAAGACCATGGGCTTAGATGGGCCATTGGTTTAGATAGTACTATAAAAGATAAAGCCAAGTCAGCATTTAGCTTGGGTAAGGACTATGGATAAGGATGAAGCTAGGTTAGTATTTAGCTTAGGTAAGATTTATAAAAGATGAAAGCTAGGTCAGTATTTAGCTTGGGTAAGAATTATGAAGGATAATGAGGATGAAGCTAGGTCTATGTTTAGCTTAGGAATGGGTGGAGGATCAGGATGAAGATAAGTCAGTGTTTAGCTTAGATAGGATTATAGGGGGTAAAGCTAGGTCAAATTTTATATGCAAATAGAGGTACTATAGATGGGTTTATTTTTACCACAAGTTTGATATAGGTTTGAGTTTTTTACCATAGGTTAAGGTGGACCATGGGTTTAGGTGTGTAGATGTTTGGATGGAGGTGAAAGGGTTTAGAGTGAAGGTGAGGGTGTTTGGGATAACGGTGAGAGTTTGACCCTTCTTCGGTTCAAGGTATGACCTAGACTTAAAACGAATGTATGTTTTGTTTTACATAATCAATGTATGGGAAAAACATATTTCATGAGGATGCAATTACACAAGGCTTTGATTATGGTACATACAACATAAAGTCAGAATCTACGTTCATTACATGAAAAATAGTAAGGGTGGCTTGGATAGAGTACCTGTCACATTAGAGTAGTGATATACCTAACCACATGTGAGTCAAGGAGCCTTACATAGGTCCAACAGTACGTACATGCTCGTTACACTTTTGAAAAGATCAAAGGATTTATCATGGGGTGGATGATTTCACAATCGACAAATAGACCTAAGGAGGGTTACTCACTCGATGTTACTTTCTATCCATTATTTTCCTAAGAAATCTAGGCTAAAAGGCAAGGAGCCATACAAGTGATGCATGAAAGTTTTTTCTATATTAAAAGTGTCAAACTTTGATTTAAACCAATTGGTAGTCCTCTTATTTCTTTTGTTAAAAAGAAGGTGGTCTCCAATGGAGTCGCCAACTATGAGGTCTCACTCAAGTACTTGTCCGATCTGCTAAGTGGGATCGAAATGCTTATTTGGATTTGAACTCACGATGGAACCCTCAGATTTAGATAGATTGATTTTAAAAAGAGTCACCATCTTAATTTTATTTTATTTGGGAAAAGATTAAGGGAAATACCTAAATTGACTCTAATTAATATTAAAGGAAAATATCACTAGCCTCGAAAACAAAGAGGATTCGAGGACTAGATTTTTAGTTTATTTTAACAAAATTAGTTTGGCAATTTTAATACAAAATAAATTTCATGAACGGAAATAAAGATGATGCTTGAGCAATAATATCCATGCAATATATGACAATTATAAAATGATAAACAAGATAAAATATACTTAAGAATTATTAGAAAAATGGAATAAATAAATAAGAGAGAAGATCTTTTCTCTAGCCCTTATGAGTACTAGGAAAAGCACATTTTCCTCAACTAATTGCAAGAATTAACAAATCAAAAAGAAACAACATAATTATATGCAAAAGAAGAAAAAATAGAAATAATCTCATAAAAAATGAAAGAAAAGGAAAATTTATTTTATAAAATAGTTTGCAGTTGATGCCTAAACAACTGGCATGCCTGCGTATCCTTTTGAATGAGAGTTCTTCCTTCTTACAAATGAGGGTTTTGGAAAAAGTTAATTTGATTTATTAATTTAATTCATATTTAAAATTAATAAGATTATATCTTTTCAGTTTTAAACCTAAGGGAAGATATAAAAAAGAAAATTCTAGATCTGATTTAAAAAATCTCAAAAGAAGGAATCATACCTTGGTTTCGCGCTTTCTTTGTATGAACGAGACAAGCCTTACACCATATCTGAGCTCCACCTTAGATCGAGATCTCACAAGATGAATCTTGCACAAAAATTAGAGATTTTTGCATTTGAAATCTTTCGTCCACCTGTTAACCCTCAAATTTGCACCTCCTGATTCGGCTGCAGCTTGACACCTACTAAGAATAGGGCGCTACGCATACGGCGGTCCTGCTAGCCAGTTAGTGGGCAAGGGTCAAGGGGGCAGCGCCCCATCGAAAAAGTAAATTTTCTAAATCTTTCACCTCTAGTCGACCATCTTTCAGTTATGAACCCACAAGATCAAACCAAGCTCGAATCGGAACTAAAACGGGCCCAAAACGAACGAAAATAGGTCAAACCGTACGAATGGCACGCTGTCACCTAGGAGGCACACTTTCCATGCCGCCCAGAAGGAGGCACGCATTTGGTGTCGCTGGCAGGGCGGCACGCCTGCTGTGCCGCCGTAGGCAGCACTGATTTGAAGACAGGCTGCACGCCTCCTGTGCAGCCCAGACGGCCGACGCGTCTGCCGTGCTGCCCATGCCGCCGGCACCGCCGTCCGTACCGCCGGAACCTCCTCTAGCAGCTCTATAAATAGGAGCTTCCTCCAGCCTCATTTGGCACGATTTCCAAAGCATTCCAAAGCAATTCAAGAGATTTCAAAGAGTTGAGGCATATTTCAAAGCATAAATCCGTTCTTATACTAACGCACTTGTTGTTTCTAGATCCAGATTCCAAGTTTCCTTTGAATTCAAGGTGGAGTTGAGATCCGGAGCAAAACTCATTCCATTCATTCGAAAACCAAGAAAAGCAAAGGTATAATCCCTTTCCTATTTTAAAATTCTAAATTTAAATCTAGAATTCTCTTTAGGTCTAAAACTGAAAAGGTCTAAAACTTATTAATTTAACAATCAGAATTAAGTTAATAAGCAAACCAACACATTTTTAAAACCCCTCCTTCGCAAAAAGGGAGAACTGCGTGGGGTTTGATTCCTATTCGATAGGATACGCAGGCTGCCATTCTGAAGGGCATCAACTCCAAAAATCTTTTTATTAATATTTAGTCCTTTTTATTTTAATTTATTTGTATTAATGTTTTGCTTATGATCTTATCTTAGTTTACTTGGGGAATGTGTGCTTTTCCTAGTACCCATAAGGGCTAAAGAAAAGATCCTCTTTCTTTCATTTGTTTGGATATTGTAATAATTAAGTAGGATTTATTTTGCCTATTTATTATTGTCATTCCATCATATCATATATATATTTGCTTCATTCATCATTATATTCCTGTTCATGCATACACAAAAATTCATTTTTAAGAGTTATTTTGCAATTTTAGCCAAACTAAAGAAAATCATATTTTTCTTAATTGTGTAATTACCAAAACCTGATCCCCGAGCCTTCTTTAGTCACTCGCGGATTGGTGCATTTTCATTGGGATAAATTAAATTTTAGAGTCAATCATGTTGGGTTTCCTTTAATTTTTCCAATTAAAAATAAATAAATTAAAGTGGCGACTCACTTTACAACTTTCAAAATACACAAAATCAATTTTCTGAACTCACAGCGAATTTCAATCGTGGAGTTTCTCCCGAAGAGCATTTCGATTCCTCGGCGGATCGGGTCGGTGCTCGGGCGAGGCCTCACAGTTGGCGACTCCACTGGGGACTTAAAATCTTTTCAAATAAAAGATAAAGTGGATTACTTTTGGTAAAATACCGAGTTTGGCTTTAAATACAAAATAACTCTATCATGCATCACTACATCAGACTCCTTGTCCAAAAACCCTAGCTTCCTAGGAAAATAAATGATAGAAAGTAACATCGAGTGGGCAACCTTCCTTAGGTCTACTTGCTGATAGTGAAATCATCCAGCCCACAATGTATCCTCTAATCCTTTTAGAGGTGTAACGAGTATGCACGAACCATTGGACCCACGCGAGGCTCCTTGTCTCACATGTGGTTAGGTATATCGCATCTCTAGTGTGATGGGTTCCCTTTAAACCACCCTAACCCTTTCATGTAATGACTCATAGAACCTTCCTTTAGGATTATATGTGCCATAATACTGAACTTGGTATGTCATTATCATGAAACCTTTTCATTCATGCATACATACATACATAGCTTGAACCTTATGAAGAGTCAAAAACCTATCCAAACACCTTCACACCCAAAGCCCATGGTCCACCTAAACCCATGGTCAACACCCCAAAGCCCATGGTTCACCTAAACCCATGGTCAACACCCAAAGCCCATAGTCCACCTAAACCCATGGTCAATACCCCAAAGCCCATGGTTCACCTAAACCCATGGTCAACACCCAAAGCCCATGGTCAATCTAAACCCATAGTCAACACCCAAAACCTATGGTCCACTTAAACTCATGGTCAAAAACCAAAGTCAAAACCCAAAGACCCATGGTCCATCTAAACCGATGGTCAACACCCAAAGCCCATGGTCCACCTAAACCCATGGTCAACACCCAAAGCCTATGGTTCACCTAAACCCATGGTCAACACTCAAAGCCCATGGTCAATCTAAACCCATGGTCAACACCCAAAACCTATGGTCCACTTAAACCCATGGTCAAAAACCAAAGTCAAAACCTAAAGACCCATGGTCCATCTAAACCTATGGTCAACACCCAAAGCTCATGGTCCACCTAAACCCATGGTCAACACCCCAAAGCCCATGGTTCACCTAAACCCATGGTCAACACCCCAAAGCCCATGGTTCACCTAAACCCATGGTCAACACCCAAAGCCCATGGTCCACCTAAACCCATGGTCAATACCTAAAACCTATGGTTCACCTAAACCCATGGTCAAAGCCCAAAACTCATGGTTCACCTAAAACCTATGGTCCAATCCTATCCAAACCCACGTCAAACTCATGGTAAAAATAAACCCGTCTATGGTACCCTCATCCTTTTCCATAATTCTTATCCAAGCTAAACATTAATCTGGCCCAAGCTAAACACTGATATAGCTTCATCTTTCATAATCCTTACCGAAGCTAAATACTAACCTAGCTTTCATCTTTCATAACTTTTACCCAAGCTAAACACTGATCTAGTTTTCATCTTTTATAATCCTTACCGAAGCTAAATACTAATCTATTTCATCTTTCATAACTCTTACCCAAGCTAAACACTGATCTAGCTTTCATCTTTCATAGTCCTTACCCAAGCTAAACATTGATATAGCATTATCCTTAACCATCCTTACCAAAGTTAAATACTGACTTAGCATCACTCTTATCCTTACCCAAACTAAATATTGACTAGGTTTCATCTCTTACATCACTATCTAAACCCATAGCCCATCTAAGCCCATAATATGGTCTAACCCATTATCCAACTATCACCAAGCCCATGGTTCACCCAACATCCAAATCCATAGTACATCCATATCCAATTGCAAAACCCATGGTCACGCTATCCTTAGGCCCATGGTAAACTATTTATAAATCACAAATCCCAATCACCCGAAGCTAAATTCTGACCTAGCCACCCCAAGCTAAATTCTGCCCTAGCTACTCAAAGCTAAAATCTAACCTAGCCACCATCTGACCTAGCTCCCTTAGCTAAATACATACCTAGCTAACATCATACACCTCTACCCTCATCTTTACCCATACACCGTTAACCTAACCACAAGACACTATCATCCATTGTCATTAAACCTAAGGTCCTTTGGTTTGTCACACTTCCCCATAACCCTATTTTCCAAAGCTTGATACTAACCCAGTTCCTTTTCCTTTTCAAAGGTTGACAAAATGTCTGTTGCCAGAGATGAAGTCACTGCGACCAGAGCTGATGAAATCTTTGACGAGCTTTTTGCTAAACTTTCTGAACACCAAGAGACCATCATGAAAAGGCAGGAAGCCCTTTTCCAAGACATGCTCAAAGCCCAAAGGAGGGCTATCATGGAGGATGTCTATACCATGCTGGAACAGGCCTCCCTGGCTCAAAACCCAACTGACCCAAAACCATTCAAAGCTGACCCAAAACCTGCCTTTTATCCTGTTTACGAATCCACTTCCAGAGTTGAATCCAAAGACAAAGAACCTGCAAACACTGACATCATTCCACCACTACCTATTTCATCACTTGAATTTCTCAGAAACAACTCACTCTATCAACCCATGATAATTCAACCACCAAATTTCACCCCTACTTCCCGACCCGCGGATCCTTTCCAAAGGAAGGAAGTCAACCCTGAAATCAAAGCCTTCATAGAAAAAGTGAAGCACATGGAAAAAATGATGAAGAATCTGAAGAAGAAAGAAAACCTAGTTGATACAGGCTCCCTGAGCTTATTTCCCAATGCAAAAGTTCCACCAAAGTTCAAGATACCGAATTTGGACAAATTTGATGGTACTATTTGCCCCAAGATCCAGTTAAAGATGTATGTGGGGGCAATGCATCCCTTTGGTATCAACAATGAGCTCCTTGCTCAACTCTTTCATCAAACTCTTACTGATCCTACCCTAAGATGGTTCATTAACTTAGATGATACCCAAAAACAGACTTGGGAGGATATTTGCAAGGCATTTGTCGAACAGTACCACTACAATACTGAAGTGGACATTACAAGAAGGGACTTAGAAACCACAAAGCAACTTCCAGATGAGTCCTTTTCTATGTTCCTTACAAGGTGGAGGGCTAAAGCTGCTCAAATGGTAAACAAGCCAACCGAGCAAGAACAAGTAGATATCATTGTCAATAATCTACTTCCCGCCTACATAGCCCACTTGTTAACACAATATCTATCCACCTTCAGAGCTTTGGTTGCAACTGCATCAAAAGTTAAAGATTGCATCCAAAGTCAATCATTTCAAGCTGAATTCCCCACCACCAACCTAAATAGTGATGAGGAATCTAGTCCTAACTCAACTCTACCTTACCTCAGCCCTAGAAGGCATGTCATGGAGTAGTTCAAGTTCAACTAATCTGACCTGTCTGAGATTGAATTCCAAGTTTAAACCTAAGTCCAAGTCTGAGTCCAAATTTGAGTCGGAGTCTGTTGTCTTATTTTTCTTTATTCTTGTCGACCATAACGGTTTCTTTTGTCATCTTGCAATAAAGTTTCCTTTATAGTAATGCACATACATTTTCTTTTTTGTCTTCCTTGTTTAGTCCAACATGGATGAGCCATAAAAAAAAATGAAAAAAAAATGAAAAAGAAAAAAAAAGAAAAAAAAAGAAAAAGAAAGAGGGAGAAATGAACAAACAGTCAAATCCACCACTATTAGCACATGTTAGAATTTGAGGTGCCATCAACAATTACACCTAATCAAGGAAGGTCAAATAGTTGAAGCATAAAGAGCAAATCAAATGGAATTACCTATTGCACATTAGGTAATCAAACAATGCACCTCAACAAAGGCAACAATTTCAGAAAAGACCTTTGTAAAATCTAGAATTCAAAGGCCAGAGCTCCTCAAAGCATCATCCCAAATTATGGTGGAATATTTTATCCTAAATCCAAGCTCGCTAAGCTGAAAACCCAAAAAGGGCAGCTTAGGCAGAAGTTAGAGCTGAGAAAAAGAGAGAGAAAGAGAGCTCATCCAAGTCATCTTTCCTCATGTCCAAAGTTATCAAATCATCTTCAATCAATCTATCATCCTTCCTAACCAGAGGTTTATTCTCTAAAGGATATACAATCTTCTATGCTCTTATCCTACAATGGGGGCATCTCTTCCTAGGTCATCATCTGTTGTCAATCCATCCCGTCGCTTAGCTTAAAAAGCTAAGGCACAATCCCTTATACATATCTCTAGTCTATCATATCCTTATCTCTCATTTGGAAGTATAATCCCCAATTTATCTTCTTCTACTAGCCCTTTAGCCATTCCTGAGGGCTCTTTGTGTCAACTAATGCAATTTACAATTAAGTGTCACTCCAAAAGTCTCTTCAGTCTCAAATAACAAGAAAAGCTTGACTTGCTCTTTTCCATTATTCATGCTACAAAAAGCAAAATCATACAGCCTCCATGATTCTTTTCAGAAGTTTCAGCCTACCTTCAAATCATTCTCGAATTTTATAAAATCATATTATTCCATCTCAAGCCTCATTGGCAAATCATACCACATACCATCCATTCCTTGAGCATAATCTCAAAATGAGTAGAACTAAAATTCCTAAGTCTATCAAGGCTTATCATCTTTAAATCAAGTTTCCTTGGCAAAACTAGAAGTCAAGGCATATCTCCCAAAAAACCTTCATCAAGAAGCCCAAATCCCAAAAGCCTTCATCAAGAAGCCTAAACCAAAAGCCTTCATCAAGAAGCTCAAATCCCAAAAGCCTTCATCAAGAAGCCTAAACCAAAAGCCTTCATCAAGAAGTTCAAATCCAAAAAGCCTTCATCAAGAAGCCTAAATCCAAAAGCCTTCATCAAGAAGCCTAAACCAAAAGCCTTCACCATGAAGCCCAGATCCAAAAGCCTTTATGAAGAAGACTAAATCCAAAAGCCTTTGCGATGAAGCCCAAAACCATAAGCCTTCATCAAGAAGCTCAAATCCAGAAGTTTCAACCTACTTTCAAACTTAAGAAGCCTTCGTTAAAAGGCACATAAGCCTTCACCATGAAGCCTAAATCCAAAAGCCTTCACCATATATCGCATTCCCAAAAAGCCTTCCCTATGAAGCCCACTCCCAAAAAGCCTTCGCCATGAAGCTTAGATCCAAAAGCCTTCACCATAAAGCCCACTCCCAAAAAGCCTTCACTATGAAGCCCACTCCCAAAAGGCCTCCATTTACAAAGCCTATGATCTCCTTTAAGGCAAAATCATATTAAGCCTTTCAAATGGATTTCCTTCACCAGACCTTTCCTCCTTAGCCAAGACCTTTCCCTACAAGGACTAATCATCAATGGGTAAATCGAATCGAGCCACCCATGTTGACATTCCCATACCCGTCGTCTTTCAAAAACATAGCCTTCTCTAAATCTAATACCAAAGCCGAACAAATAGCTTTGATCCCAATCCTTTTAACACTAAAGCCAAAACAGATAGCTTTGATCTCAGCTTTTCCCAATACCAAAGCTGAATAGATAGCTTTGATCCCAATTCTTCTAACACCAAAACCGAACAGATAGCTTTGATCCTAGCTTTTAGCTTTGTTCCTATTCCTCTTAACATCAAGGAGATTTGATCCCAACTTTCCCAACCAACAAAGCCAAACAGATAGCTTTGACCTTAATCCTCCCAACTACCAAAGCCGAACAGATAGCTTTGATCTCAATCTTCCTGACATCAAAGCTAAACAGATAGCTTTGATTCAAACTTTCCCAACTAATAAGTCCGAACAGATAGCTTTGACCTCAATCCTCCTAACCACCAAAGCCAAACAGATAGCTTTGATCTCAATCTTCCCAAACATCAAAGTCAAACAGATAACTTTGATCATAATCTCCCCAATAATAGGGCCAAACAGATGGCCTTGCTATACCAATTTGAATTCCCTAGGTGGACCAAATCTCCAAATCTTTCAAAGTCTAGGCAAAACAGATAGCCTTGATTAAAAATTCGCCAAATCATCTTTACCTTCAAACAATTAGGCTGGACATATAGCCTTAATTGAAGATCACCATTCTCACATCCAACACTAAGTCATTGACAAAACCACATTTATCTTATGGGCCCTTCCCAAAAGGTTCATATCTTTATACCATGTTTGTCCATCACAAGGTTCAGTTTGCACAAAGCATGAATGTCCTTATGCATGATAAGCACAAGCAGATATCGCAAGCCCAGAGTCTAACAGGGTATAGTACAAATTCTGACATGGTGTAGCCTAGAATTTGACATGGCAAAAGAACATATAAGCCAAAAATCTGATGTTGCAAGAGCATAAGCCCAAAGTCTGACATGGCATCTCTTCACAGGGCTCACTGTCATCAGAATCACCTTTTCCTTAAAGCCAATTCTGATGAGGGGGCAGCTGTGAACCCTCAAATTTGCACCTCCTGATTTGGCTGCAGCTTGACACCTACTAAGAATAGGGCACTATGCATATGGCGGTCCCGCTAGCTGGTTAGCGGGCAGGGGTCAAGGGGGCAGCACCCCATCGAAAAAATAAATTTCCTGAATCTTTCACCTCTAGTCAACCATCTTTCAGTTATGAACCCACAGGATCAAACCAAGCTCGAATCAAAACTAAAACGGGCCCGAAACAAACAAAAATAGGTCAAACCGCACGAGTGACGCGCTGTCGTCTAGGAGGCAAGCTTTCCATGCCGCCTAGAAGGAGGCACGCATTTGGTGCCGCCGGTAGGGCGGCATGCCTGCTGTGTCACCGTAGGCGGCACTGATTTGAAGATAGGTGGCACGCCTCCCGTGCCGCCGGGACGGCCGGCGCGTCTGCCGTGTCACCCATGCTGCCGGCACCACGCCAACGTCGCCGTCCGTACCGCTAGAACCTCCTCTGGCAGCTCTATAAATAGGAGCTTCCTCCAGCCTCATTTAGCACAACTTCCAAAGCATTCCAAAGCAATTCAAGAGATTTCAAAGAGTTGAGGCATATTTCAAAGCATAAATCCATTCTTATACTAACGCACTTGTTGTTTCTAGATCCAGATTCCAAGTTTCCTTTGAATTCAAAGTGGAGTTGAGATCTGGAGCAAAACTCATTCCATTCATTCGAAAACCAAGAAAAGTAAAGGTATAATCCCTTTCCTATTTTAAAATTCTAAATTCAAATCTAGAATTCTCTTTAGGTTTAAAACTAAAAAGATCTAAAACTTATTAATTTAAGAATCAGAATTAAGTTAATAGCAAACCAACACATTTTTAAAACCCCTCCTTCGCAAGAAGGGAGAACTACGTGGGGTTTGATTCCTATTCAATAGGATACGCAGGCTGCCATTCTGAAGGGCATCAACTCCAAAAATCTTTTTATCAATATTTAGTCCTTTTTATTTTAATTTATTTGTATTAATCTTTTGCTTATGATCTTATCTTAGTTTACTTGGGGAATGTGTGCTTTTCCTAGTACCCATAAGGGCTAGAGAAAAGATCCTCTTTCTTTCATTTGTTTGGATATTGTAATAATTAAGTAGGATTTATTTTGCCTATTTATTATTGTCATTCCATCATATCATATATATATTTGTTTCATTTATCATTATATTCCTGTTCATGCATACACAAAAATTTATTTTTAAGAGTTATTTTGCAATTTTAGCCAAACTAAAGAAAATCATATTTTTCTTAATTGTGTAATTACCAAAACCTGATCCTAGAGTCCTCCTTGGTCACTCGCGGATTGGTGCATTTTCATTAGGATAAATCAAATTTTGGAGTCAATCATGTTGGGTTTCCTTTAATTTTCCCAATTAAAAATAAATAAATTAAAGTGGTGACTCACTTTACAACTTTCAAAATACACAAAATCAATTTTCTGAACTCACAGCGAATTCCAATCGTGGAGTTTCTCCCGAATAGCATTTTGATTCCTCGGTGGATCGGGCCGGTGCTTGGGCGAGGCCTCACACCACCTCCTCTAAATAATTGGGAGTGAACACCTATTTATGGGAAAAAACTGAGGGCAAAACAGGAAAAATAGGAGGGTCAGTGGCATTAGGGGAGCGCCGGTGGCATGGGCAGCACCATAGTGTTGCCAGCCAACCTGGCTGCACCCTAATGGTGCCAGTAGGTTAGTACTGCTCGATCCAGCTATGCCATCACCCTAATTCAACTCTTTTTTTAGCCCTTTTCGGGTCCGATGTGAATGATTCCAGTTGCATTGTTTATTCAATCCTAGATGATCTAAGTGTAGTTTAGAGGTTAAACGGATAGGTTTCAATTCCTAGAATTCAATTTCCTAGTTTGCCAATTTTGACAATTTCGGCTTCTAAAGGTCTACTTATCAAGCCTAAGTGTTAAAGGTTGAAATGCAAACTAAAGGGTGTAAAATTAAGGAAATCCATTTTTTTGATGGAGCGTTGTCCCCTTGACCCCTGCTCGCTAACCAGCTAGCGGGACCACCATACCGGCTCTCCATAACGCACTAATAGTAGCTAGTACCAAATGCAGTTGGATTATAAAGGTGCAAAATTAAGAGTTCACAGTTACATATTAATCTTACTCTTTTGAATGTTCTTCATCATATTCCATAAATACAAATTCTGAGATAAGCCTCTCTTTTTCACTAACATCACTCAACAAAAGTATCATAATGACTCTAAAAGGAAGACCTCAGACACAATGGAAGCTTTTTTGTAGCCAGACTCTATTATATATATCATCCGATTTAGACTCAAACTCATCAATCACTCTGTAATAAATAAGATTCAAAAACAAATAATAAAAAGTTATTCACAAACTTTACGTAAAAAACAAAACAATTAATGAACCTAGAAAAGAATGATAATGAACTCACAGTTCATGTCTAATGAATTTATAGCATGTATTTAAAAACCTATAAAAGAAGAAATGATGAACTTAGAATTAATTTCTAATAAATTTAAAGAAGAAAATGATGAACCTAGAAAAATAAAATATGGAACCTATAAAAAAATAATGAACTAAACAATTAGGCAATTTATTAACAAATTAAATTAGTATTATAGCACTAATCTGACATCATCATATGTGAAATATTAAGATAATTGATAATGTACTACCTATGTTAGATTAAAATTAAGGTAAAAAAGCAAATTAAAAGCATTTTTTATGCCTGATGGTTCAACAAATCCAACTCATCCCAAACCCTAAAGATTTAAAAACAAACAATAAAATCATTCACAAGCTTTATGCAACAAAAACAAGATAAATAATGAACCTAAAAAATAATGATAATAAACCCTCAGTTCATATCTAATGAATTTATAATATATATATATATGTAAAGAACCTATAAAGAAGAAAGGATGCACCCAGAGTTCATTACTAATGAACCTAGATAAGAAAATAATGAACCTATAAAAGGGAAATGATGAACCTAGAATTTATGATCGTATAAAAAAAAAAACTCATGAATATACAGTTCATAATTAAAGACAATACATCATATGCTTAGAAAAACCTAAAAAAATAATACTAAAAACATTCTTACAACAAAGCTAAAAACAAATACAAGTTCACAAATAATAATTAAAAAAATATAAATTATAACATATACTCATCAAATAATTCTTGTGTTTCTTGATCAAAATATGGGATTCTAACTTCATTAGCTAGTGTCTTAGACTTATGGATTCTCGATTCTACACCCTGAACATTCTTACCATCACCAACCAAACTATTATCATTATTATTATCATTTTTACCATCCTTATCCCCTCTGACACCAACCTCATCATCATTATCATCACTTTCGTTATCATCTTCATCATTGCTGTCATCATCTTCATTACTATCACCATCATCATTTCTTTGTTGAGATGCTATTCGCATGGCCTCATCCTCTGATGTGAGCCCTAACAAAAAAAAAAAAAAAAAAAAGAGGAATATTATGACCTTTCCTTTCAAGACTATGTCTTGCTAATAACCTTCTCAAGCTCTACAACTGCCTCAAGAAAAACAAGATCATTAAAGAAGTCATCATCTTGACTACTTAGATCAACATTGCTTAAGTTATTGCCATCATCCCCAGCAGCAGCTTTTTGTTTTACTTGAGAGCTTGACATGTTACTGAACAATTTTGACGCAAAAGTGAATGTCTTATTCAAGATATCACTTCTAGGATGATGACTTCCAATATCAACTATAACTTCTCCAAACTCGATAACAGTAGCAACCATCTTCTTCAATATAGAAGAAACATTCTCAATAGACTCTTACATTCATAAAAACTTAAATCATAAATCTCAAATATGAATATGGAACATATATGTTCATTGTGATGAATATAAAGCTTTTATTTAATGAACCTAATAATTATAAACATTGAGAAAAAATAAAACATAATTTTTTATTTCTAAAAAATAAATTGACACTAATCTAAAAAATATAAAGCTTACATTTCTTAAATCATTTGTTTTTGATGATTCAGCCCCTTGCTTTTCAAATTCATCATTTTCTCCTCCTTATCTTTCCTTCTCTCCATGTTTTTATCATATTTCAAAACATTCAAATGCTCCACAATCTTCCTTTAATTGAATCCTCCGGCACTTAACTCTTTCTTCACTCTATCTTTTACAGCTTGAGATGTCCAACACACAAAATTGGAATCCTTCTACTATCAACTTATCTTATTTTAAAATGAACTCTATCCAGTAATAAAGTTGTTGGTGCAAAAAAATAAATAAAAATTAGTAATCAATAATGAAATAGAAATGATGAACCTAGCACTCACAAACAATGAACCTACACTTAGTAACTAACAAATATATATTTGTCTACCAATGATAAATGATAAAACTAACAATGATGAACATGCCATTAAAACTAATGAACCCAACAATTATAAATGATGAATATAAAGAATATTAATAATGAATCCAGGAAAAATAATAGGTGATTACCATGAGAAAAATTAGAGGACCAATAAAAAATTATCAAGCTTCTTCTTTCAGTCTTGAACAGATTGCACAAGACTCTTAATGGTGTAGTGACACCAATTCAACTCTTTTATTTCATCAATTAATAAACCAAATAATTATAAATGATAAATATAGAGAACATTAATAATAAATCCAGCAAAAATAAAAGGTGATTACCATGAGAAAAATCAGAGGACTAGTAAAAAAATTATCAGGCTTCTTCTTTCAGTCTTGAATAGATTGCACAAGATTCTTAATGGTGTAGTGACACCAATTCAACTCTTTTATTTTATCAACTTTAATAGGACAAAAGAGAATCTTATAGTTTCATTTTCGACTTTGATCCCTTTTCAACATGCTTGAAATAAAAAACATCACAAAGTCCCTCTTATACTACAAAAAAAAAAATACAATTTACCAACTAAAAAAATATAATTTACTGACAAAATTTTTAGTTGGTAATATGTATGTTGATGAATTATCAATAAAAAAATTTAGTCAGTATTTAACTTGTCGATAATACAATTTACCAACTAAATATAAAACTGTCAATAATTATCAATAGAATTTTAGTTAGTAAATTATTTTTATATTGTCTAGTAAAATAATTTATATCATTGGAATTTTTGCATGAAGATAATTTACTGACTAAATTTTTTAAAAAATATGTTTTTTTCAAAAAACTAAAATAATAATTTAAAAAATGTAAATTTTTAGAATGAACATGAAAATTAAAAAATAAAAAGTTACAAAATAAATTAGGAAGCTTAATGTAACATCCCAAATTTTTAATTATTTTAGAAAATATTATTTTTGTACGGAAATATAATTATTTAATTGTATGTATTAAATTGGTATTTAAATTTTCATAATTATCTAAAAATTTGGGGTTTATGATACGAGAATATATTAATAATAACGTTTTATTTAAATTTTAAAATACATGAATTTAATATAAAGAAAATATTTATTTATTTATTTAGTGATAAAAATACTTTATTAAATTTGGATATTATAAAAAATTTATATTTGCTAAAATTAAATGTGAAGATAATAAATTTTATATTTTTGTATTTAAATATTAATTTTTAAGAATTTTTGGAAATTAATTTTATGTTCAATTATTTTCAATAAATCTAAAAGTAATCATTTTTTAAGTTTTAATATATAAAATTAAAATATATTTTATAAAAAATTTAATGACTACTTATTTTTATTTTTTTGGACTTAAAATGAATTTTCTACAAATTTTTAAAGATTTGAAAAAAAAATAAATAATAAAAAAAGAATGACCAACTAGAAACTGCCACATGGCAGCCTCAGGCTAGCTAGCCAACTACCCATAAAAGGACAGCAGTTACAAAATGAGAAAGGGGGAGAGAAGTGGAAGAAGAGGGTAGAGAGAGAAAGAAGCAGGCGATGGTTTTCTAGCGATCACTTCGCCGCCAGACCTCCAATTAATGCACTGCTAGTTAGATTGAAAATTAATCACTGGTTGGATTGAAAATTAACCGCTGATTGGGTTAAAAATTAACATTTGGACGAACCTAACAATACTAAAATCACTCCGATTAGACACTGGATGGCACCAGACGTGCTTCCCAAAGTCTACTATTATGGAATCCATAGAGCTCCAATGATCTAAAACTTCAAATGGCCATATCTATCTCATCCAAGCTTCGATTTAAGTGATTTAAGATGCATTGGAATCCTTTCTTCATCAGCTTCAATTTGGTACTAACTTTGTGTCTCCCCCCCCCCCCCCCCCCTTCTTCATTGACCAAAGGAGACTGAAGAGCATAATTTTGAAATTCTGAGTCCTAATTTCCAGCGACTGGCAGCGAGTGAGGGAGAGTGAGGGGTATATTCGAGCTCTTGACATCAAGACGAGTTGATTGGTGTACTTCCTGACCTCCATGACTATCATCCACGATGGTTAGTGGCTGAACAGTGGCTGCTCTGCCAGCAGTTCCGGCGACACTCCAGTGACCTCAACTTAGCAGCTCCATTTCATTATTCCGGTGCATTCTATGATATTGATTCGATCTAAATTCACCTTGGTAATTCTAAAACTTTTGATTTCTATATAGATGTTTAATTTTAGTATATATGTGTGTGTGTGTGTGTGAGCACAATTTGGATTTTAATTATGTTATTTAAATTAAATTGAAAGATTTATGAATGGTAGGAATTTTATTATTGTTGTTGATTAATTAAGAATTAATTAGAAATTTTACGAATAAATTGAAGTAGTTTTACTAATATAATAAATTAGATTAGTAGGAATATGTTTATGTTTCTAGAGATAAATTTATAAATTTGGAATTAATATAAATTATAAACTTTAATGAATTTATTGAGTTAGATTTCATGTTATGAATGAACTTCTTAAATTTGATCTATATGTTTTGTCATAGTTTTATCTTATTTTTGTTTCCTTTAATTGTTAACTTATAATTTATTTATATGATTTTATAATGTTTTTAATATGTTTGTTAAGTTGTTTTTAGTTGTATTAAATAATTAAAGAAACAAAAATTTGGAGCAAAAACAGAAAATTCAGCGAAACATTGCACTACATGGCAGGAGGAATGCCATCATGCAGTAGCAATGCAGCCCCAACGCCATGCAGCAGCTTGTTGCCTGCAGCCAACACAGGCCCAGTGCCACGTAGCAAGGCCCAACTCCACGCAGCATTTTGTCTCTTACAGCCCACAAGCTCCCCAGCGTCCGTAGCAGCTTCCCCAGCACCCTGCAACATCACATCTGAGCAGATATTAAAGATTATCCGAGATTTTGAAGGATTTTCAACCCTAAATTATTTTAGGAAAGTAGAAACTGAAAAAGAAGTTTGATTGATTTAAATAGGGATATCTGAAGGAAGAGAATCATCTTGATTTTGATATGAATTTTGGGAGGATAGTAACTTTTCTTCCAGTTTTCTGTTTTCTCAATTTTAGATTCCTACACTTAGATTAGAATTTTGTTCTTGGGGAATTTGTTTGTGAAGATTCAAGAGATTGAATCGGATAAAAATGGATTAATCAACTTGGTTTAATTCTTATTTCTTTAATATAATTCTTTTTGGGGATTATTGATTTGATAGAATTGATTCAATGGTTGGTTATAATAAAATTATGATTAATTATTTATTTTCCATGAGCTAATTTCATCTTTGTTTAGGGTTTGTATGATATGTTCATGATATGGAATTGAATATAATCTTATTTGATTATTTTTATTATCTCTAATTGAATTGATTGATTGTTATTGAACAATTGCTTAGCTATTAATTGTTTGACTTAGGTTTTGAATGAAGGAACGAGAGTTGAAGTTCAATTCCGAATTTCATTCTTTTAGGATCTTAAAACGAATTAGAAATATAAGTTTTAAAATTAGGTTTTAGTTTTTAATATATGATTTGATAGAATGATTTCTATGAATGTGATCACTAATAGATTGATTTTTAATCTTTGAATTGTTAGAAACTAAGGCTTTAGAATAATCAATTAGGTATATTCATGAACATATAGGATTGATAAACTAAATACAAACCCTAGGCATCATTCATTCATTGTTTTAAAACCTATTGCATTTTAATCCACATTTTATTTTAATTTCCTTTTTTGCAACTATTTTTTTTTTCAAATCATTCAAATTCTTTTGATTTAATTTGCTTTAAATCGAGACAAATATTTTCATTTGCAATTCCTTGAGAAACACGACATTGGGTGCTTCCGATATACTACAATTGCCCCGTATACTTATGGGTCACTTTTGGACAGTTTATTTTGAGGCGAACAGTATATTAAGAACAAAACTATATGATTATGAGAATTGAATAATTGATAAATTTAATTTAATTTTATGATTTTGTTGGATTTTTACATAGTAAATTTTATAGAATTGTTAATATGATTTTATATGGTTTAATTTAAGTTATTGAATTCAAATAAATGAATTTAAAGGTTTATAAGTTTAGTTGAAGTTATTATAAATGAAGTTACTTATTCGTGATAAGGTTATATGTCCATGAATGTGATTTAGGTCATTAGAGTTAGATAATAATTTATAACCTTTACAGAATTATGAATTTGTTTATATATTGTCTTTAGTGCATAAATGTGTGTATATAAATTATAATATGTTACCGGAGTTAATTGATGAATCAAGATTTTAATGTTTATCAAGTTGAAGACCTAGGAGGGGTTATTGATGAGATGATTAAGATGATTTCCTTATGTGGCACTGTCTTAAAATGTGATATTTGTTTAAGTTCTACTTAACTTGTAGGTCCATAGCCTTGTTCTGTGATAGTTATAGCTGTCATTTGATAGTTTTGTTATTTAATAAGTTGTCTGGCTTACTACAGGCACTGACAGCCACATGCATCATCCGTGTCATAGTGTCAATCACGTGTCTTCAGGTTCGAGTCTTGACACTTAAAAAATGACTAAATTAAAAAACTAATTTAAAATTATATTTCAAAACTACAAAAAGAATGAAATGAACCTAAAATTAAAAGAGAAAGTGATAAAAGTAAAAAAAGAAAGGATAAGATGAATAATTTATTAAATTTATTTTTTAGTTTACTAAATTTATATAAAAAATTTAATAAAAAGATTAAATTTAAGATAACAAATAATTAATTTTTTTTTAAATCACATTAATATTTTTTCATGCTATAAAACAATTTAAGAAATATAAAATAATAAATTTTAAAAAATAAAGAAATTGAAATACATTCAATAGATTTTTTATATTAAAAGGTTTGGAATTTAAGAAGCAAAATAGAAAAAAAAGAATAAGAAAGAAAGAGTATATGAGTATTAAAGAATATGGAAGTATTAATTGATGAAAAAGAAAATGTAAAAATAATTAAATGAGAAAGAAAGAAAAAGAAATTTTATTTGTGAGAAATGGAGAGAAGAACTTGAGAAAAAAATAAAAAATGAGAAAGAGGAGAAGTGTGAGAAAAAAAATGATAAGGAAGAGAGGAGGAGCCCTTTTATGCTTCTTTTTTTTTTATGCCATTTACTGACTAATTACCAACTAAATTTATGTCAGTAAATTTTTCAAATAAAAATTTAGAAGGAAATTACCTTCCAAAATTTTCATTTACCGACTAAATTTCAACCAGTACTTTATGTTTTCTTTAAAAAATCAAATGAAAATTTTGGAGGAAAATTTCTTTCTGAATTTTCATTTACTGGCGGAATATTTTATCTATAAAATTAAAAAAAAATCTCTATAATTTACTAACTGAAATATTGGTCGATAAATTTATCAATAGAAAATTTTTATCAGTGAATTGAAAAGTTTTTGTAATTAAATCAAAGAAAATTTAGCTTTTTAATTTACCAACTAAATTTTTTGTCAATAAATTTACCTATGAAAAATTTGGTCAATAAATTGAAAAGTTTTTGTAATTAAATTAAAGAAAAGTTTGCTATATAATTTACCGACTAAAATATTGGTCGGTAAATTTACCGATGCAAAATTTTTGTCGTTAAATTAAAAAGTTTTTGTAATTAAATTAAAGAAAATTTCACTTTTTAATTTACTTACTAAAATTTTTATTGGTAAATTTACCAACGAAAAATTTAGTAAGTAAATTGAAAAGTTTTTGTAATTAAATTAAAAAACAAATATGCTCTATAATTTACTGACTGAAATATTAGTTGGTTTTCAGTCTGTAAATTTGCCAATGAAAAATTTTATCCATAAATTAGAAAGTTTTTGCAATTAAATTAAAGAAAATTTATCTTTTTAATTTACCGACTAAACTTTTTGTCAATAAATTTACCAATGAAAATATTGATTGGTAAATTAAAAAATATTTTATTTTCCAATTTACTTACTGAAATTTTTATCAGTAAATTTACCAATTAAAAAATTTATTGATATATTATCGTTAATTTTTGTATCTTATTTAGTGATGAAATTTGACACTCGTAATTTTTTATTAGTAAACCATCAGTAATTAACCAAAAAATAAAGTTTTCATGTGTCATCAGTATTCTATCAGGAATTTAGTAAATTTATCAATGAAATTATTTTTATCAGTAAATTTTGTCAGTAAACTGTGATTTTCTTATAGTATTAAAATCAGCACCCATAATCACCTTGCTTAAATATTTCATCAAGCATTTTATTCGTGATAGGACTACCAGTAGCAATATCCCATCTAGCCCTCTTATTTCTCAGCAACTCCTTATATTCACCACTATTATTATCCCCCTTAGCTTCAACAATAACATTAACACCACGAGAAAGATCTAGAGCACACATTACATCTTTTGATATAAAAAGTTCCTCTTTCTCTAAAATAAGAGCACACCTATGAAAGTCAAAACTCTCAACAAGATACCTAGCTAATCTTCAATGACACTCACTTAATAGTTTCAAAAGACTCCTAAAACAAATCTCCTCAACTGCCTCACATTGGGGGACAACTTCTTAATCATATCAAACAAATCAGAAGGCGACATCCTACTTGATAATGCAGATCTTCTATTGGATTTTCTCTTCTCAATTTCCTCAGAAGTAGCAAGATCAAATGTCTTCACTTTCTCAGTCCTAGATTTCTTTCTTTTTAATCATCTACTGGATGAGCATTAGATGGCTTTGCTTTCTTAGTCCTAGATTTCTTTTTCTCCTGAACATCACACATTATAGTTATTAGAGGAATATTCTAATCCTTATCATCACTTTCATTCCTATAAGCCCTTTTGGTTAGTTTTTGCTTTTGTATAATAGTCTTAATATGCCATCCCCTTCAAAATAATAATGACAACAAAAAAATAATCTATAACATCAAACAACTACAAAAAAATAATAGAAAATAATTCATAAATGAGTTTTATGAATAAAGAACCTGACACTAATAACAAATGAATATACATTTTATAAGTAATGAATCTAAAGTTTATATTTAATAAACTGACAAACATGAAATAATATAGAAAATTAAAAATCCACTATACTAATTTAAAATATAACATAAAAGAAAAGGACTAAGTAAAAATCACCTAAGAGGCACAACATTTGTACTCTGAGGTTGCTAATTATCTTTATCTATGAAGACCAAGAGTTATTCACCTACAAAATTACATAAATTAATCAATCATAAACCATAGATTCATAGATTATAGAAAATAAGTTCATTAGTTATAAAGTATAGATTTATAGGATAAAGAGTATAAGTTCATCACTTGTAAAGAATATTGTTCCTGTTAATTTAAAGCATAGCCTTTGATTACAAAATTAACTTGTGGATATAAACACTAATTATGAAGCACATGTTCATCAAAAATATAAAGAATATGTTCATTAATTATATATTATAGATTCATCACATATAAAGTACAGCTTCATCAAGTTTTAAAAATTAATAGCCTGTTATGAACATTACGATAATAAAATTAAATATAGCATACACATAAAACAAAGTATAAATTAATTAATCATAAACAATAGGTTCATCTATTACATACATTATATTTATCAACAATCTTACTCTTCATCTATTACATACATCATATTTATCAACAATTTTACTCTTCATCTATTACATACATTATATTTATCAACAATCTTACTCATCACTTACATAAGAACTGGTTCATATAAAAACCCTAAATGACACAGTTCAACTAAATTTGAACAAAAATTGAACTAAATCTACTCACATTGTCAAAATAAAGACATTTAGACAAAATAAAATCCTAAAAATTGAACTAAATTACACAAACAAATTCGAATACACAAAACCCTAAAAATTTAAAACATCATAATACTAAAATATCATAAAACACTAAAATAAAAAACGTAATAAATTTAAAAATGTAATAAACGAACATAAAATCATAAAAATAACAAATTAAAAAACTAACCAAAAAAAATGAGTGAAAACCTTACTACGATCACAACAAAAGAACAACAATTCATAGAGAGATAAAATAGAGCAATGCCAGAAAGATTGAACAAAGAGAAATGAAAAGAACAAAGACATAAGTTATAAAGAGCAAAGAGAAGAGCACACTTGATAGTTTTCAAAATTTTTCTTATTTTTGTTTTAAAATGAAGAAATAGTGTGGAAGATTATTAAAATGATTTTTTAATTAAAATGATTTAATTAAAATGACATGGACACCATATCCACAATGCTATATGGACTTGAATCTATAATATAATCTGCCAAAACCTAATAGTAAGAGAGTAGCAAAGGATACGAGCTGATCTACAACAAAATTAGCTTCCCTATAAACATGGACTAGTTACAACTCAGCAATTCTTGAATATCAGACATAATAGCACTATTTGCATTAAGAGACTTGAGGCATCCTGAACCAGCTAAACAGAACATTAACTATCAACTTCCATAACAATTTTCTTAATCTCAAGCTCCCATGAAACTTGCATTCCCTTAAGCATACCACATAACTCAACTCGAGTAATAAAGCAAGAATCCATATTAAAGGAAAATTCACTAACCTATGACCCTTTAATTTTGCACCCTTGTGATACGGTTGCAATTTGACACTTGCTAAGTCTAGCATGCTACACAAAGCTAGTATGATAGTCTCACTAGCTGATTAGCAGGCAGGAGTCAAGGGGCAATGCCTCAAAGAAAAATGAGTTTTCAAGCATAATATTACAAAGACTAACACTTTTTCAACCCTGATCGAATATTTTGTACCATATAGCCTTTTTCCATATTTGACTTATTTTCTCTCAAAATTGACTACTAAACAGTCTAATAATTAATTTCAGACCCACCGACATTGACTAGTAAAACTTTTGAACTTTAAAAGCTTTGAAAACTAATCTAAAGACCTAAAAAAGTGTAAAAGTCGAATCTACAAGGGTCTGCTATCGATGCCCTTGGCGGTGTTGCAAGGCCTATTAGCGTTCCTGCCTAGGCCATTTGTGGTAGCCATATAATAGGCTTGCAGCACCATAAATGCCTCATGCAGCATCATAAGTCCCTCTAGTGGTGATCCCCTTAATTCGCTGAAAGTCCACTTTGCCTTTATTTTTTAGCCGACTAGTCAACCTCTTTTGGTCTTTTTACCTTACATAGCAATAGTAATAGCTACTGCAGTAGTTAAAATCCTCCTTTGCATGCCAAAAATTGTAGTTTTGCTTTTTGTCTTAAGTGCAGTAGTCTTTCTTTGAACCACCATTGTCATGTCACTATATCTCCTTATCGCAGTCATAGTCTCCTCTGTTACCATCATTGCAATCTGGTCACCAATTTAACTTACAGTATGAAACCCTTAATAGCTTTTTGGTCTCCTCTATAGGCCTAATAACCCCTTTATCTTTACTGTCACTTTTGATGTCTTTCTTCTCAATTACATCACCCTCTATCTCCCTCAACAAGGCAACCTAATGCTTTTCTCAAGTAGGCAAACCACCTTTATCAACCACCTACTGTATCTCTTTATAGTCTCAAATGAAATTCTAGAATGAACAGCATGATAGGTCCTCAATTAGCCACCCTTGATAGCTCTGGCAATAGGAGCTGTGATTTATATAGACTCCAAGAAGGAAACAACTAGGGGCATGTCTCGAGTATGCCCCATCTACCTTAAAACTCTCATCCCCTGGCAAAAGGTCATTCAAGTTAAACCTAACAAGCAAACCGCTTAACACCCATGGCCTTCGGACATGGATTTGATCTTTTACCATTGGCAGTGCCAAAATATGTCCTCCTGGGCAAGCTCCAATAACCATTTTGTCCAATCTCTGACCAAGTCTCAATAAGGTACATGCAATACTAAAAAATAAGGGCCACCACCCAGAAATGATTCATCAACCACATTTGCTAAATAACCCAAAATCAGAAGCCTATTAAACACCTTTAATAGAAAGAGTAAGAACATACAAATTTTTCTCACCTGGAAAATAATTGGGAAGACAGTCCATCTCTCTAAACCCAAATAAAGCAATCAAGACTTATTAGTGTCTTTGCCCATACAACTTCAACTACGAAGCGACTCTACTCCATCTATAATACCAATCTTGCCACTCTTGCCTCATCCCAACCCGATGGACCTGTTAAATAGATATTTGGCTATCAAACAAAAAATCAAGGACCTCATCCTGAGTCTCTGCCTCCTCATATCCCTGGTCACCAAGATCATGGAACTTCTCAATCACAATAGTTAAATTCGCTTGACCATCAATAATCATCTGGCTTGTGACATCTTGAGGTAAGTCTAAAACTTCTAAAAATTTAGAAATGCCTAACTTTGAACTATGGCACCACTAGAGCTGTCCTTGGGTCACAGCTAAGCCATAGCATTGAACTTCTCAAAGGTGGGGGCACGACTCCTCCTTAGCATTACTAAAATAGAAAAACAGGCCACAAGATCCCAAAAACTTTAAATAAGCCCTTAAGAAATCCTAGTCATATCTACCTAAATTGATCCTCTCTGCCTTCTTGAGTTTCTCAGTTCACAAATGTATATAGTGTCTAAAATACTGCTTCTATGGATGCAAAAGTCACATGAAAAATTGCATTCACAAAACAAACTCATGACTCCACCCTCTTGTAACCATGCAATCATCCATTACAGGTATCATTACAAATCATCCACAGCATAGAAATTAGATAAAAACTGTATGAGTCCCAAAACATGTATAAATAAACATGCGTTATCTATCCACTAACACTTATGCATGTGCAACTATCCATAATCATGCACAATCATGCATAAGCCAAGTTAATCTCTAAAATTGACTAGTACTACCACAAAGCTGACTAATATCTTTCGAATTGATCAGTACCCTTGAAAAGTTGATGAGCACCTTACTAAATCTAACAGACACCTTTCAGGACTATTACCCCCTCCTTAATGCTATGGTGTTTTATGTCAACTTTCTGCCACTCCAAATACTTAGTTCATCAGGGTATTCTTATTTTCAGATAATCCTAAGATAGCCTTCAAGATTCATGTCTTTTAATCAACATAAAACCTTTTTAAACAATACACAAAGCAAGGTCTTCCATTTCAGACAACCTTTACATAGAGCAAGGTCCTCATATTTCAGATGACCTTTACATAGAGCAAGATCCCTCTTCTAGACAACCTTTGCATAAAGTAAGGTCCCTCTTTCAAAGAACCTTTGCACAAAGCAAGGTTCCCATTTTACAAATAACTTTTGCATAGAGCAAGGTCCCTCTTTCAGACAACTATTACATAGCACAAGGTCTCCTTTTTTAGAAAACCTTTGCACAAAGAAAGGTTCCCTTTTCAAACAAATCATGCATAGTCTCCCAATACACCCATAAATGTCTAGAAATGATTACCTAGTCATATATATGGTTCCTTGCCCATCCCTCTTTTTTTAAATAAATCATATTCTCCACCCATAAACATATAAATTCTCAAATCTAAATGTCCCTCTGGTTCCTTCCTCAATCTTTTCATCTAAATCAACCGTATTCATCAATTCACCTAAAACTATCTAGCTACCAGCATAGATATCCCTTTGGTTCCTTTTCTCGCTTCTATTTATCAACCATATTTTTTACCCATAAATATTTACGAACGATTGCTTAAATATCCATTTGGTTCTTTTTACCATCTTTCTTTTTCGACCATATCTCTCACCCAAACAAGTCCAAGCACTGACCTAAACATCCCTTTGGTTCTTTATATTATCCTAACTCTCAAGTTCACTATCATCAGAATAGCCTTACAAACAAGACAACTTTGATAAGAGGGTAGCTGTGAACCCTTAATTTTACACCCTCATGATGTGGCTGCAGCTTGACATTTGCATAAAAATAGTGCACTACACAAAGCCAGTATAATGATCTCGCTAGCCGATTAGCGGGCATAGGTCAAAGGCACAACACCCCTCGAGCAACAATCGAGCTTTCAAGCATAGTAGTACAAGAATACTTAATTTTTGTACACTAACACTTTTTTGACTCAAACTGAACTCCTTGTACCAGGCAGCATTTTCACAAAACTGACCGAATTCCTCCTCAGACTGACTGTCCTTGTGTTCTAAAATTAATTATGAGCCTATCAACACTAGCAAATAATTTTTCTGAAACTGAAAAGTCTCAAAAACTAATGTGAAAATTGACAAAAAAAAAACATGAAAAATGAAAAGTTGCAGAATCCACTAGGAGAGCTTGCAATTCCATCAACCAACTTTACTAGATCCAACGGCCAATCTGACAGATTACCATTGTTCAATCGAAAAACTTCTCCTAGAAACCTAGTGAATCTGTTGGCCAACTGAGAGAAATTCCCAGACAGTCCCACAGCAATCTGCTGGGTAGTCCAGTGGATCCATCAGCGTCCCTTACAATCAGTCCCCCTCTCTTTTGCTTCGAAGTTCTAAAAATGATCCTCTAGCATGATTTTTTTTAGCACTTTTCAGCCATACCCTTTTAGTAATTTCACACCCTACCTTTGCCTATAAATAGGTTTTCAAATCCTTCATTTTCTTCACCCCAAGAGCACTTATTGATAGTCTATCCATCTGGTTCTTCTTCTTCTCCCTTAAATCACTCTCTTTAATTAATTAATTTATCCTTTTAATTAATTAATTGCTTCACCCTAACCCAAGTTTATTAATCCTTTGAATTAACTAATCAACTTTTTTTAAATTAATCACTCAATTAATTAATTAATTAATCATTTTAATTAATTAATTAATCACTTCTCAAAATTAAATTAATCTTTTTTAATTAATCCACTCTTCATCCTAATTAATTAATTAATTATAATTAATCTGTCCATCCATCCATTTCATTTTATTCAATAGTTAATTAATCATTTTAATTAATTAATCTCCAATCAATCCAACTCTCTGGTATCGGTAAAATGGAATTTTGGTCCAGCAAAACACTCCATCCATCTCATCCATCCAGAACAAAGGTATTTTCATCCATTTAACCTCCAAACCAAAATTTATATGATCAATCTATAAACCCCTCTATTTTATAGTGGAATGAACTACATGAGTTTTGATCCCCATTCTATGAGTACGTAGGCATGTTTGGAATTTAAATCCAAATTCAAATTAACCTCCTTTCCCTTTTATTTTCCAATGTAATTATTCTTTCCATTATATTGTAAGGGAACTTATAGTCTTTCTAGAACCCATAAATGCTAGAAAAGATATCCCATTATTTAATTTATGTAATTAAGTTAATTATTTTTGGAATTAAGGAGTGATTATGTGGTTCCCCTAGAATTCATAAGAACTAGAAGGAACGCTCTTTTTAATTTGTGAATGATTTACTTAATTGTTCTTTTAATTTTCTCATACACTTATAATTATGCCATGCATTCATGTTATACCATGTTCATGCATTTTACTTATAATTGTCATTTAATAAATGTCATCCATGAAATTAATTTTCAAAGTCAAATTAAACTTAAGAGTTAAATCTTGATTATTTAAAACTAAAAATCTAGTCCCCAAACTCAACCTGGTTCAAAGCCAGTGATTTTATCCTTGGGTAAATTAATTAACTAAAATTAATGAATTGGAGTCACAAATGAGTTATTCCTTAATTTTTCCATTTTAAAAATAAATTAGGGTGAAAACTCGCGAAATCACTTTTCAAAATCAAAAATCAATTTTTTGAATGATAACCATTCTAATTGTGAGCACTAAACTTCATTCCATAACCTCGTTAAAAATCACTCACCTTTCTTTAAAGCATACAAGCAATGAAGGGGCATTCGAGCGAGATCTCACATCATCTTATGAAGTAGTATTGGAAAGATTCATAAATTCTATTCATGAATGGTTTCAACGATTAGAGGATAGGATGCATCAAATGGCTAGCCACAATGCAAATTTTAATGTACAAATAGAATAATTGGCTAGTCTATTAAATACTCAAAGCCATGGTAACTTGCCAAGTTAAACTGAAATACAACCTATAGAGCAATGCATGCAATTTCCTTGATTTATAATGTACAAAAGATGGTCAATCAAGTAGATACTTCAAGTGAGCAAGATAAAAAGGAGGAGATTGAGATCAATTTACCCAAGACTTTCAAATATTCTTCACTCATGGATAGTATTTGTGGAGTGGTTGCAATTGATGAATTAACTAAAGATGTAATTGAAAAATAACATCCAAAAGTAACTCTTTCAATTTGTTTGGTACACATGGCAACTGAGGATGATAATAATAGTTTTGTCCTTAATGTTACACCATATGTACTATACCAAAAAGAATATCACTTTGAGGAAGTGGAGAAACAAAAGTTGCATCCACCATCATCAATTAAGCATGCATCTACTTTTGAGTCAAAGTCTCTACCTTCCTATCTCAATTTTTTGAGAAGATTTAAATATGAAAAAGAGCTTGTTGAAATGCTTTTGGAAATTATGAGCCTCATTGTTATATATTGAATAATTCTCATCTTAAGTTTAAGTTTTTTTCCATGCAAACTCAAATCAAAATTGTTGGATTCCTCCAATTTGGCAAAAGCCTTTCTTTGTACAATTATAAAGATGTTATATTTTGTATACTATCCTCCTTAATAAAAGACTTAACCAAAGTCAAGCTATTGAATATAAACAAGTGCTTCTTGGGAGACAATCCATGTTCTAAATTTTAAATCTTATTCTTTAATTTTTCTCTCTTTTTTTTTTTTTTTTTGTGTGTGATTAATTTCTCATGCTTGCTTTGGCGTTGTTTTTTAATGATTATAAGGAACAAGGAAGTGGAATGAGCCTTAAGCCTACATTTTGGAATCCACTTTTTTACAAGAGAGAGTATATCTTTCTTCCTTTTAGTTTATCTCTTTAACATTGAGGACAATATTAATCGCAACTTTGGGAGAGAAATTAGTTTGTTTTGTGCATTTAGTTATTTTTATATATTTCTTTGTGTTTCAATAGATAAATTTTAAAATTTTTACTATTTTATTAACAAATATGCTTGTGTTGAATAATTTGATGAGGAACAAAGATATATTATAATTGATATTTATGGATAATTTATTAAAGTATTTTAGGTTGAGAAATTATTTTGGATAAGGAATTAACTTTTATTGAATTATGTTTTTATGAACTTTGCATTTAATTGATTACATTGAAATTATGCATGCCTACTTAGAGAAGACTTCTATACAATTTTTATTTTAATTTGCCTCATCTATCTTAGAACATGTGTTTGTGAACTTTTAAGGTGAAATTTTGAATTTACTTTGAAAGAGAGATATGATTTAGACATTATTTATTCAGCCTTATTACTTGTACTCCTTGTTTTAATTTTTCTCCTAGTTTACCTCTTTGTGCCTTATTAATTTTAACTTTCTTTTCTTTATTTATTAACTTTAATGTTGTTATTCATCTTATTTATAAGATAATTTTGTCAAGTTTACATTATATTGAAGAAAAGGGAATTATTAAACTTTTAAAAGAAAATAGGATCTCTAATAAGTAAGAGTGTTATTTTTTTTCTAATAGAAATAAAGATCACTTTTGTGCTTAAACTAAGTTTAGTAGAAAAGCAAGAAAATTGACTGAAATAAAAATAAAATTAGTAATTCTTGCTTAACCTTGGAATTATATTGTTGGTGATGAGATGAAAAGTGCTTAAAACAAGAAAATCTTGAAGAATAATAATGCTTAAGGGATCATTCAATAACAGATTCCGTTAATTGAAGTTGTTAATTTTGTTCTATAAATTTGGCATCATTATCTTACTTTTATTCATTTAACCTTTTATTTATTTAGCCAAACATCCTTTATAAGCCTTAGGACAAGTCTAATAAGGATATATTGATCTCTCTTGATTTATGAATTCCATTGGTGGAAATTATTTTCATATACGTGCTTGTGGGATTTGTAATTCTATCTAATATCTTTTGACAAGAGACATTTAAAGATATTAAGTATGTATATGCCTATATAAAATGTATTCTTTGTGATTACTTTAATGCTTGGTTATTCAAGGTATAATCCAAATGAGATTGGTTTTGAATTTGACATAGAAGTATAACTTCTAATATTATTGATATATTGTTTATAAATGTAGATTTCCTGAGGTCTTTGGAAAAGTTATTCAACAAAAGTATGAGAAGATTGAATTTTCTTATTACGTGTAATTCTTATTTTACTTATGGAAAAGCAAATACGTAAGTTTGGGAGAATTTGATAAGTGCAAATTATGCTATTGATAAATAGATTATTTATTATTGATATATCTATCAAATGCATTATTGATGTTTTGTTTTTATAATTTATCTCAAATTTTCCTAGGTTTTTTGGAAGGTTTCTATGTAATTTCAAGAAATTTGCAAGTTTAGAGATCAATTGAAATAAATTTTGAAGCAAAAGAAAGCAAAAAGTGCAAAAGAAGTGCATCAAAGTGATGCACAATGATGCATGACTAATGATGCACTGCCATGGAACTTTTGAGGGTCTGCCTGGAATGATTTGGAAGCCAAGGATGAAGAGACTTGATGCAAAGTCATGCATCACTTGGAGGAGTATGATTTTTGTTTTCCTTACGCAATTTAACTCCTAATTCAAATCTACTTCAAGGGCTAAATTGTACTTCGATTTTCAAGAATTCTAAGAACTTCCTAAGCCTTCTAAACCTAAGATCTTTTTCTATAAATGGAGAAATTATCTCAATGTTTGGATCACCTTGTCCGTATCCTTTTTTATCACTCTTTCTATTATGTTTTCTTCTCCTCTAAAACTATTTGTACATTATTTCTTTTTTTTATTCAATTTGTACATTATTTCTTCTTCTTAATTATGAGCATTTAATTTTTCTCTAGATATAATCTCTTGATTTGCTTATAATTATATATGTTTGATTAATTTGGTTTGATTGTTGAAATTAATTTTTTATCATGGGGACTAAAGCTTGTGATTAACTAACTATTAATTGCATGATTTAAAGGTATTGTATAAAGTAATGAGAGTAGAAGCATAATACTAATTTATTAAGATAATTGACCTAGGTAGGCCTAGCCTTAAGCCTTGGCCTTAGGGCCCCACAATTCAAAAGCGCCCTATAGTTTTAAAGTATTTCAATATTTTAGTCATTTATTTTTTTTTTCTGTCTTATATTTGTTAAACATTAGTTTTAGAAGGTCCAAATTATTTGTAAAAGATTTTGTTAAATATTAGTTTTGGAAAGGCTCCCATTCACGTGTAGAAGATTTATAAAGTCAAAGGAATAAATATTCTTATTCTATTTATCAATGGAAATAACGGTACTTTATATATATATGGCAAATAAAAAACTCTTTTGTTTCCATCAGTTTCCTACCAAAAACAAATCAAAACAGATACTATTTCAATCATTCTTTTGCTTCTGCTTTTTGCACATTAGATTACACAAAAAAAAAAAAAAAAAAAAAAAAAAAAAAACAACGACAACGACAACAAAACAAAAGTGATTTTCATGATCATTTCAACCATTTGAGCATTTCCATCATTTTGAATATCCAATATTTGATAAGGCATTTTTTCTTATTTCTACTTAAATATAATTAGTCAAATTTGATTGGGTATTTCTTATTTTCATGTAATTTGAGACTTTTATTGATAATTTGGTAGAAGTATTTGATGTGTGAAATTAGTTTGTTATTCTGGATTATTTTTTTATTATTATTTTCACTTATATCAAGTAGTACTTTTTTTACTATAATTTTGATTTAATACTATTTTGTAATTTTGTCATTTTATGATATATAAAAATTATCTTTTAGAAATAATGATAATCGTTCTAAGGCTGCATTTTAAGTAAGGCTGGTCCTAGACCTAGTGTTGTATTACTTAAAGATAAAAACATCCTTTATAATGGCTAAAAAGATTTTCATAAAATTTAGTGGATTTGTATTAATTTTTTATGATTATGAAAGTAGACATGAGTCAACATAAATATTTATTTATGTTTTCAGAGAGAACATCACATAATCTAGAGATCATGAATTTCAATAAAATGAAACTAATCTAAAGAACATAGAGAAATCATAGAAGTCCAAAATCCTAGGCCTTTTGTATATTGAATTATCTTTTTATGATTCTTGTTTAATTTTATATATTTTCTCCCATCTTATTTGATTCTTTAAATGATAAGAAAAATCTTAATTTTGTTACTTGTCAATCCTTCCTTATGAAATCAACACTCTACTTCACTATTATATTACTTATTTAGACCTATCTACTTGCAATTTTAAGTAATAGAGAAATGACAGCTCATAAGCTAAAAGTATGATAGGCTTATTAGGGATATGTGAAGTCTGCTGTAGCCTTGGAAATGCTATGGAACACAATTTTTGTGGTGGTTTTAATAACTATATTGATTCTAAAGGCAAATGAGAGAGAAATGAGGAAGAAGAAAAGAGAGAAAAAAAGAGACAAAGAATTTAAGTTGGGAATAAATTATTTTTTTTAAATTTAGTTTGACCTCAAGTAATACCCGCATAAGACTTAGAGTAAAATTAGTCTCATTTGATTTTGAATGAAAATTTTTTCTTAAATTAGTCGAAAAGACCATTTTAAGCCTAATTAGACATTAAATAAAAATTCAAGAGGATAAATTGTGCGTTTATCCATAAAAGTGTTCAATATATATGAGAACATAAAAGTGAATCAATAAAATATAGCACTCATATATAGAGCAAAGGATCACAAGATGATTATGAAATCAATTATACTTAGCCAACAAGTAAAATCTCATTAATTTGTAAATGAATTAGAGTACCTCAAATTGGTTTAAAATTTAATGATGTGACAAAAATCATAAAAATTTTCTCTCAATTTTGAGGATTATAACCATAAATTATTGCTAGTCAAAATTGATTATTCGCATAAGAATTAGTTTTTTTGCTTTTTATCGTTAGACCAAATATTAATTATTGGAATTATATTTCTAATACATCCAATGATTCATTATACACATCACAAAAATAATTTGCTTTTTTTCCTGAACTATTATATGAAAGCATGTTGAGTTCCAATAATTGAACCATTTATAGCCAGAAAATCACAACTACCCTTTGCATTCAAATCTAAATGTATAGGACCTTCTTCAACCTTTTTCTTAAAGTCATTAAGTTCCTCTTTGTATTCAAGCATGTTGCCCTTCAATCTTTGGTCAACATTCATATTTTGAATAAGACTGGATAAAGCCAAATCTAAATTATCACTACCCTTGATATCAAGTGAGAGCCTCTTCTGTGCTTTCTCTAGCATTGCTTGCAAGTATTTCCCTTGTGCTTCTATTCTCATTTGTACTTTCTTTTGCACCTATTGGAAAAAAATGAAAATAAATTCAAAAATAATAGTATCTCAAATGGAACTACCAAAACTGAAAGTGGCAGTAATTAGTGATATTAGAGTTAGTTTCTACCTGAGTTTTCTTTTTATTACTTATTATTAATATTATTATTAATTTTTAAGTATTAGAATAAAGAGGGAGATTCCATAACCTTGGTCTATTGTCATGTTATATATATGTCCACTTACTATTAATTTCTATATGGATTGTTGTTAAGAAAAGCACAAAACTATTTTAATTAGAGATTATCATAGTTTCTTTTTTAAAATAAATTTCATCTACTTTAATTGGAGTCATTGATTCTACTCTTAGCTTGGAATGGGCAAGCCAGATATTTAGCCACATTGAACCCAACCTTCTAGACTATAGTCATGTTCCAACACTGTAATGCCCTCATTCGAATCATAGGTTAGAGTTACTGAACCTGGAAAAATAATTAAACAACACTCTTAAATTATTTTTTTAATGGCATGTTAATTTACGCCATAGCCAAAAATTCTAGTCATATCTCCTTTTCCTTTGCCTTTTTGTTCTCTTTTAAATTTTATTTTTGAACAACTGCCAATTTTTTCTTTTGATCAGTGGTAGCTCTAATATCTTATATTAAATTTGATATGGATAGTATCATTCCTGCTATTGTTGCCACATCTACCATCAGTTCCACTCATTCGTTCTCTATTTATGACCTCTTCTACCATCACTCGATGCTCCTTTTACTCATATCATTATCTGCTCCTTGCTTCTGCCGTCGTGTCCCCATTTTCATTTTTATCATATGCTTATGGGTATATTTGTGCTTACTGCATATGCTTATAGGTTGATTTGTACTTATTGTTTTTAGGGTAATACTTTTCATTTTATTATTTTGTTTTAGATTATATTTTATTTTTTGTAATATTTTGTCTTCTTTTATTAGAAGTTTTGTTATATCTACTCTTATTGAAAGTTTTATTATGTTTTCCCTTATTGTAATTTTTTTTTTTTTTTATGAGTCTAATGGTATGTCTGTGCACTATTATGTTTTAGATGCTCGTAAATAAGACAGTGACTAGTAAGACATTATATTGAATATTTGCGATCTACGAATCATTTTACTCTTATTACACTATTTGATTTTATGTCAGATTCTTTTCTATTAAAATTTATATTCAGCCATTAATAATAAATGAAATTTAAATTCATTCAAGAAAAATGACATTTTAACTTATAGAAAATAATTTCAATCTCAACATCAAACACACTTTTAATAACTCTCTAACCAAAACTTTTTATGGTTTATTTACTCATTAATTCCTTGAATTTTTATTGCTTCATATTAAATCCTTAATATTATTTTACTATATTAAATTAATTTATAAAATTTAACAAAGAATACATATTGATGTGTTAATAATTTAAATAAAATTATATTCAAAACACTTTTACCCTTGAAATGTTTTAACATAATAAGCATTTTGTTATCAAAAAACATAATAAGCATTTTGATACTTTATGAAAAAAAAAAAAAAAAAAGAAAAGAAAAGAAAAGTAAATTTATCAAGATGGATAAGCTTCTGGTAATTATTCCTAATAAAAATTTGAAAATTATATTTAATAAAACTGAGGTTTGATATGTTATTAAATTAAATTTATATTTAACTATTACAAAATTGCAAAATTATAAAGATTTGCATATGATGAATAAAATTATATTTATAGGGATGCTAAAACATAACAAGGCCTACTTCTTTGCTGTCTTTTTCTTGCAGTATTTGATATATATTTCAGATGAATGAATGATATATTGTTTTTTGATATGAATTGGTAAATTGATAAATTATTTTTATTTATGTTAAATATTTTAGCTTTTTTAATTGACTTTTAAATAGAAGAATTATTTGCAGATATCATATGGTTACATTGAAAATACATATGTTATTTCTTATTTTTCTGTTACTCTTTTTGTTTTTTATCATTGCATTATGCATATATTAATTGTTTTTACTTGAAGACGACTTTGTAATAATTTATTAAATGTATAATTGCAATCATGATGGACAATGGTGGAGGCGGACACGGGGAAGGAGAGCCACAGCCCCCTTAGCCCATAATTTTTTTTTTTTTTAAATTACACCAAAATTTTTTATATTTATCCCCCTACATTCTTATTTTTTTTTTCATATTTATCTCTCTAAAATTTTATATTTTTTTCATTTTTGCCATTTCAATTTTTTATTTTTACCTTTCATTTTTATAGGTAACCCTTTAACTCCATAATTTTTTTGTAATTTTATGCCTATAATTTTTAATTTTTTTATACCCTAAAATTTTTTTTTTCATATTTTCCCTTAAAATTTTTTATACCTTTAGCTTTAAGAATTTTCATAATTAGATTTTTATATTTAAATCCTGTGAAAAATTAACACTATTTCCCCCTCTAGACTAAAATCCTGTGTCCTTAACTGATGATGGGCCTAAGAAAATAAATGGTAAAATGATATTTGTGTCCTTAACTGATGATGGACCTAAGAAAATAAATGGTAAAATGATATTTTTGATATTTTAATTTGATAAAATTTATTAATTGATTTTTTAAATTTGTAAAAATTTTAATTAAGTGTTACAATCTATAAAAAAAATTTTAAACAAGTGTTATTAGCAAGTTACTGATAATTTTAAATAACTATTATTAGCAAATTACTATCCGGTAACCTTATATAAATTATAAAAGATTTTTAGAAAATTATAAAATAATGTAAAATTTTTAAAATTATTGCAACTAGGTCATCTTTTTCCATCGAATTTGTCATTTTAAATTTTTCAAAATCAATGTTTTCTATCAATATCTCCATTTTTTATAAACAAAGAAATCTTGATTTAAAATGAAGTACATGAATAAAAATATAATAAGTAGAAATTTATTTGAAATTTAGAATTTAGATTGAAAATTTTTTAAAACAGAAGATAATATATATATATATATATATATATATATATATATATATATATATATATATATATATATATATATATATATATATATATATCAAATCTACAAGATTAATTTGTAATTATAATGATAATTAAATATGATAATTGACTAAGCAATTGACGATATGTTTTCAGTAAAATTGATTTATATTATATTATAAATATTTTACATTATTGTTCTTGATATATAGAAATACTTAAAAGGGAGGGGAATTGAATCAGAATTTCCATATAATAAAGCAAAAAAAAAATAAATTAAAAAAAGGCTTAATAGTTATTAGCACCATTTTGGTAATATAATGAAGGGTGTTTCTATTTATTTTACTATGTTTATTGAATACTAAAATTGATGCAAATTTTATTTTATAAAAAGATAATATTTAACAATGATATTTCTTTTACATACATAGGAGAGTGTTAAAATTTGAATTTATCATGAGTATTATGAGCTAAATAAATGATACTAAACTATGGATAATTTAGTAATTATGAATGATCTGAAGTTCCCTAGCCCGGCTTCACAAATTTAATTACTTTTTGTTTAAAAATTTCAATTTAAATTTCAAATAAATTTCTACTTATTATATTTTTTTTATTCATGTTATTATATTTTTATTCATATAATTCATTTTCATTCGAAATTTTTTTGTTTATCAGAAATAAAGATATTGATAAAAAATAGTGATTTTGAAAAATTGAAAATGATAGAATATTTGGTAGAAAAAAATGAAGAAGATGGTTTAATTACAAAAATTATTTTGTAATTTTCTAAAGTCCTTCTTGTAATTTATACAAGGTCACTGGTTGACCTGTTAATAATATTTTATTGAAATATTTTTACAGATTGTAATACTTAATTAAAACTATTGTAGGTTTAAGCACTCAATTGATAAATTTTGTCAAGTTAAGATATCAAAAATGTTATTTTACCGAAAATAAATAAAAGTATTATTTAATTTCATATAAGATTATGTTTTTAATAAATTCAAGTTTTAATTATGACCTATTAATTGAATTTAAGATATTATAAAGATTGATTTATGGTCCAGTAATGCATTTTTGCTATTAAAAGAAGAAAGATGAAATATATGACATGTTGGTTAATTAATATATCGTTCATCTTCGTATTAGTAGCATGGTTGTCTTATAGAATTATTATATCATTTTATATATGCTATATTTTATTGCTAATATATGTGATTTTACTTATCAACAAGTGAATCTTTATTTTCTCACTTCAAAACAACTGATATTGCAAATAGATATAAAGAAATTTTAATATATATTATTTATTATTGAATATAATGGCTATAACTTTTATTAAAAAAAATCATGAGTTGATAAATATGAAGAAATTTTATATATACATATACATGTATAGTATGAAGAATTAATAACGTGTACATAAGGACTAATATATAAGCAGGCGCGGATGCGGGGTAGATTGTTAGGGGATAAAATTTGATACGAATAATTTATAAAAATAGAAATTTTTGGAGATTATTTTGTTTAAAAATAAAGTAATTTATTTTGTTTAAAAATAAAGTAATTTATTTTATTTGCTAAAAAATAATTTTTTTTATAAAAAATTATAATTTTATTTATATTTTTGTAAAATTAAATTATTTTTCTGCAATTAATATTTTTATAGAATTGCGAAAAAATAATTTAATTTTATAAAAATATGATTTATTTTATACAAAATAATAATTTTAAGAGAAAAATAATTTTTTTCTTACAAAAAAAATACTTTTTAAAACAAATTATAATTTTCTTATAAAAGATACCGTATAGACAAATTTTCAAATTATTTTATTTTAAAATAAAGTATAAAATTTTATTTTTTTATGACTAATAGAATAGTGATAAATAATAAATATAATTAAAATATTTAAAATATTATAATTAAGTTAACATCCTATTACATTTTATCAATTAAAAATGAGAAATGTTAAAAATAAGAAATGCTATAATTATTAAGATAATATTTAAATTTATATACCTATAAACTTTATAAAAAATAGTCTAATTTATTAAATATATAAGAAAATTGTGATTTGTCGTAAGAGAGATATTTTTTCGTAATTATAAAATTATTTTTCTTTTTTATAAAATTGTTATTTTCAAAAAAATAAGTCATATTTTAATAAAATTAAAGATTTTTTTTTGCAACTAATAAGAATTACTAAAAAATAATTTAATTTATAAAAAATATAAATAAAATTATGATTTTTTATAAAAAAAAGATTTTTTTTCGCAAATAAAATAAATTACTTTATTTAAAATAAAGTAACCGTAAAAAGCACCTATAAAAATATCTATGAAAATAAAGATTTTTACTCTGGCAAGTTATAAAAATCATTTATAAGCGCATTTATGCTAAATTTTTTATTTTTAATATACACTAATAAATAATTATAGATAAAATCATCTTTCATTTATTATGAAGCTCATACTCGACTATATTTATAGTTGAAAATAATCCATTTGTAATAATTGTAAAAACATTAAAAAAAAAGTGAAAATAAAAGCCATCACTGTACACAAAAAAAAAAAAAAAAAAAAGGTATATTTATGATTTTTTTTATCTTTGTTTCTACCCATTGGAGATTGAAAATATTTGAAAAGCTGGAAGTTTTCATGCATGAGAAAAATATTCTAACTAATTGCATCTTTAATTGTAAAATTTTAATATCTTTGAATTAGTAAAATTATACTTTTAAATTTGAGTATAAAAATTATACAGAGGGAAGATATTAAGGATCTTATTTTTCGGAATTGCATAGAACTTTTAAAATATTAGATCCAGCCTTGATCGAAATTATGAGTTTTCTAAAATAAATATAAAGTGCACGTGAAGACATAGGTTAATGATGAGCTTTAAGAAAATCAAACATATTAAAGTGGTGGCTCGAAGGAGTAGCTCGTACCTCAAGCTGTTGTTGTAATATATCATGTTCTTGAATCTGTAACTCAAAGGCCTCTGGGATTGGGAGTTCTCTGATTTGAGTAGGGCATTAATACGCATATATCCATTTAAATTGGAACTTTGTAAAAATGGTTGCACATTATATACGTACCCATGTTGGTTATCAATTGTAGAAGAAGTGGTGTTCAACTCTGAGGAGGAATGAGTGCTGAAATTTACATAGGAACTCCCTAAAATTTTAATAAATAATATTACAAAACAATAATTAGTAAAAATATAAAAAAAAAAATGTAAGAGGAAAAGAATTATTAATATAAAGCAGTAATTGTATTAATTTCTCCTGTCTGGAAACTCAAATTTTGATAGAATTGAATTTAAATGAATTTTATTTTATTAATTTTCATATTTGAAATTAGATATCTTATAGAATTCAATTTTTTAGTATTAAAAAGGAATGAATTTAAAGTAAAGAAAAATGATGTCATTTTACAAAAATTAAATTTAATTAAGACCTGATTTATGGTCAAATTACACAAATATATATATTATAATCTCTTAAAATTTTAATATTATTTTTTATTGTTAAAATAAATATAAATAATTAACAAAATAAAATAAATCGAATTTATTATTTTATGTATAATTGAATCGAATTTTTTTTTAAATGAATTTTTCCAAATGAAACTAATTATTTAGTACTGATTACCTGCAATATTATCTTGGGTTTGTTGTTTAGAATTTTGTTTCCGAGCTTGCTGCTGTCCAAGTCTGTATTTCTGAGCATTGCTAACCAATAATTAGCATAATTTATCCAAAAAATAAACTTCGCATGAATTAGTATAAAGTTAAGAAAATATATATACCTGCAAATGGCTCTTCAAATGGTATAATGTTAAACCCTTTAATCCCATCAATTTCAGCACCGATTTTGGAGTTGCCTCTAATTAAAATACAAGTTAATTAGCAAATACATATAAGAAAAGAAAAAGAAAAAGAGGAATTAAGAGGAAATTAGAAATTGTACGTACTGTTAGGACCGCCAAGTTTGGTAACAGCATCAACAAATCGATGATGAAGATCAGCTGTCCATCGAAGTCTTGGCTTTGGATCTCTTGTCATCACAACTCCCCCAATATTTTCGTACGGATTATAACTCGAGATTGCTCTCTCCATTGCTAATCTTACAATTCAATCCTAATTAAGGAATTGATCACTTAAAACTTCGATCTCCCACCGCCGCCAATCACCATCATCATGCCGTTTATCGCTAATTATAAACATACATATATTTGCTCTTATTAATATATTTATTTTATTTTTATAACAACTACTAATTAATTAATAGATTTATTATTTTTTTCTAAAGTTTGATTTAATTAATGAAATAATCTATCCTTTTTGACAAACTAACTAAATAATCTTTAATTTTTCTTTTATTAAACCTTTATTCTCTGTCCAAATTTTGTATTTTTTAGATTAAATTTATTTGAAATAACTAAATGTCTCATATATATATATATATATATATATTAAAATTCAGAAAAAAAATTATTAATTGAATTGTTTTTGTTTCAATTCAATTCAATGACTAAAATTTTTTTATTAAATAATTAAATATAATGATAAAATTTTTTAATTATAATTTTTTCTTATTTGTAATATGTATAAAAGTAATTTCGTTATTTCATATAAATTTAATAAAAAAAAATAAAAATTAGACAAAAAATTAAATGATTGGATGAAAAAAAAATTAAAAACTATTGAGTTAATTTTTATTTTTTTTTTTAAATTGCTTCATTAATTAGATTAAATCTGAGATACAAATTATTGTCCTCAATTAATTACTGACGAAGGGAGATGAACATGGGAGGAAACCTCGGCGCCGAATCTAAAAAGGAACATGCACCATTGAAAATTCGCAAAGTTTAGACTTTACTGCAAAAAGTTTACCCTACTGTTCGAGTGTATATTCATCTCAATTTGTGACCGTACGATATTTTGTCCTGCTATACTTATATGGATCCGACAGCGCAAGATTGCAAAGCTCCCTTCAGACAAAAGAACATTGCCAGCGTGGAATATTCCAGGAAAAGGGCAAAAGAGTCATTTAGTTCATGTCCTTTATCATGTGGTCCAGACAAGAATAAAATGGAACACGTTTCCTACTCTCCGCAACAAACGGGGAGGGGCCGACTTTTAGGCAAATCGTATGATAAATGCGAAATTATGATCCATTACGATTCACATATAGATTAATTATTTTATATTTGCTCTGTTTTAAAATAATTATTTTTTTAAAAATTTTATTTTATTTTAAAATATTTATTATTTTAAGATTTTAAAAAAATATTTATTATTTTTTTATTTTATTTTCATATTAAATATTTACATTAATTATTTTTATTTTTTTATATCAAAATCAAAAAGAGACATTTTTTTTAACTTGTAATTATAATAATTAACTAATTTTTTAATATATGTGTATTTTTTTAAAATGGTTATTAATTTGAAATAAAAAGAGTATGTAATAAAAATATGAAAAAATTTATCGACATAATTGGTTACCACTTTATCTTTACACTCTCAAAGTTGAATATTATATCTCGGATTCATACTTTCTTTATTTTTTTAGTTATTCTATATTTTTTTTATTTATTTTTAATATTTAAAATTAAAATTATATTTATTTTTTAAGAAAAAATTATATTAATGGTTGAGTTTTTTATTTGTTTAATTTTACTAATTAAATTTATATTAATTTTTATAAGAAAAAATTATATTAATGGTTGAATTTTTTATTTAATTTTTATAATGATAATAAATTATAATATCATGAATATCAATAAAAAATAAAAAATTAAATCTTTATTTTGTATAAAAATTTTCAATGTAATTTTTATTTATAAATTTTAATATTTTAAGGATAATTTTTTAAATAGTTTTTAAGGATAATGTTACATTTTTATAAACTATCATATTTATCTTTTATATGATAATAAATTTTCAATATCATGCAAATTCATATATGATAAATTATATGTATGTTAAATAAAAAATATAAATTTATTGGTAGTATGGTGCAGGTTTATCAAAAATTCACTGTCAAATATAATTAGAAGTAATAAGATTATTAAGTATTGCTTATATGTTCATTAAATATAAGAAGTAAGTTTCTCATTTATGAATTATAAATTTATCAGTTAACATATGAATCTTTTTTTTTAGTTTATGAATTTATGAATTATAATTTATGAATCTCAGATATATTTGTGATGAATTTTTAGATTATAATTTACGAATAATTTATAAATTATAATCTATGAATCTCAGATATATTTGTAATAAATCTTTAGATTATAATTTATGAACTAATTACCGACTATTAGTCAGTAAATTACATGCTGACAAGCAATTTACTGACTAATACATCTTCTCAATAATTAGTTGGTAAATGAAATTACTGACTATAATTTTATTTTTACTGATAAAAATTTTAGTCAGTAAACTGGCTTTTTTTTTTAGTGGTTTTTACTGATGAATTTATATTCATAATATATAATTGTGTTTTATACTTTATAATTATAAATCAAGAATTTTTAATTTTAAAGTTTTATTATTATTAAATTTTAAGAAATTAAAGTATTATTATATAAGATAAAAATAAAATAAAAAAATTTAAATTTAAATTTTTGAGTAATAAGACGTAGTATAATTTAAAATATGAATACTAAGTGTAATTAAATTTTATATTTTTAGAGAAAAATTAAATCATTAATAAAGTTTCATGTATATTTAAAATTTAATATACTAGGATATTATTAAAAAATAAATTTAATGTTGTAATAAAAAAGAAATATAAAATACACTGGAAAATATAAAATTGAAATAAAAGTATAATAAAAAATTATTAATAATAATATAATATAAAATAAAAAGATGAGAGATAGTAGATAGACTATTGTTGTTTAAGCAATTAACAACTTTTTTTTTTTTTTTTTTAATCATTGTAATTGACAGCCGGTGAGTATTTCAAATTTTAAAAAAAAAAAGTCACACGTTTTCAATTGTTGGGTTCACCCAGCATCATGGACATGGGTTCATGACTCCATGGTATAAGAACTTGACTTTTTAATACTAATATTCTATTCTCTATCAAACAATTTAGTAAAGTTATGTTTGATTCATTGAAATTGAATAAAAATAGAATAACTATTATGTAAAGATTAGCTGTTCCTTATTTTGATTCAAATTTTAGATAAAAAATATTAATTTCATAAAATAATAATTTTACAAATTTTTATAGAATACATACTTTGCAAAAATTTAAACAATTAGTGTTCTTTAAATTGTAGAATATACTATTTTCATGTTTACTCCTAAAAAAATATTGCCAAATCCAATCTCACAATTATTATCTTGTTTTTTATTTTCAAATTTTCATATATATATATATTAAAATTTTAACTCCCTTGATAATTTTTTGCAAAAAAATTGAGTAAATAGAAAAAAATTAATTTAAGTAATTAATTTAAAAATATATATTTATTTAAATTTTAAATGAAATAAAAATTTTAATAATTATTTTATACTATGAACCAAAATATAAAATTGAAATTTATTCTATTCCTAAACTATTCTATACTTTATGAAGCCATTTTGTTTGTTGTGTATTCTATTACACGAATAAAAATAACCTAGATTTTATCCTTTATATAACAAATCAATTGATTATGTATTAACTAAGTTTCAAGTCCGTGAAAAGCTGTCCGATAAATCTAATATGGATCTATTGAATTAGGAGAATTAAAAATTTTTATGGATTTAAAAAGTTAGGGAATATTTAATATTCACTTTAGTCAAGAGGTATTCAATAATAACTTTTAAAAATTTTAAAAAAAATTGATAGAAATCAAAGGGTATTTAATTACAACTTTATAAAATCTAAAAAGGTAAACGATATTCAAAAAGTTATTGATTTTTATAAATAATATATTTTTGTATACATTCACCGGCTTTTTGTGTATGGTATGAATAAAAAATCTTCACAATTCTCTTTCATTTCCCCTCAAAATTTTAGCTATTTTTTTGAAGCCATATACAAAAAATAAAATAAATATTTCACAACCTTCAAAAAAGAAAAAAAACTAACATACAATATATAAACCCATAGTTGATAAGAATATGCTAATGAGTGGGTGCTTAAACACAATTAATTATTTAAATTAAATTAACTTTTACGAATAGTAATATAAAAAGAATTTAAAAAAATTAAAAATGTTCTTTTTTTCTTCTTTTAATATAATACGTAATTTAAAAAATTTTATATACATTTGTGAACTTTTAATTTTACACTCTGACACTTGGTTGAACATAGAAAAATCTTTCACGAAAGTACAACAATGAATTAAAAGAAGAATGAAAGAAAACGGGCTTGAAATTCAAAAGTGGCACTACAGTTGTTGCAAGGTAGCCTTACGGTACCATGGGGCTACCTATTATTACTGCAAGCACCTCCTACGATACTATAGGGGTTATTTGTGGTAGCCATTTTCTTACTGTAGGCAACTGTTATAAGGCACTTGTGGCAACAGTTCTGATTTTATGACTTTTTGTCTATTTTTGCCTAAATCCCACATCGAAACTTCACAAACTTTGTTCCCAACATTTTCCTATATATAGGGACCTCCCTATTTAGTTTTCTTTACCTCTTGAACCTCTTTGCTTTGATTAGCATTTGCATCAAGTAAACCATCTTTATAAGCTTGGTCTGCTAAGGAGCGAGCACTCTAGTTCTAAAGTTTTCTTTTCTTTTTGTTTTGTTTTCGCTTTGCTATTTGCTCCTTACTTTGAAAAGCTATTTGGGTTATTATTATAATTAGATTTCCCAATCCCATCCAAGAAAGTTTCCCAAAACGATGTTCGAAGTCGTCTGAGGTAACCCGTTGCCCCCCGTCCAAGCCAAGTCCGCAGCCGATTGAGACAGGTCTCCTTCATCTCAAAGCCACGCAGGCATAAGGTAAGTCTTTTTCCTTTTCCTTTTTATTATTTATTTTTCCCTCTTTGGGATTCTCTTCTCTCTTTTTGTGCTCCTTGCTTAATTATTTTCTCTTCTACTCCAAATTCTCTCAATTGATTCATTTAAGTTAGTTAATTAAAATCTGAATTAATTAATTCAACTTGGTAATCAATTATAATCAATCAAATCAATAAACTTAACTAGATCAATCAATCAAAATATGATAAAGGCTAGGCTAAACAAACCCCTTTTGCAAGAAATAAGAATTGCATGAGTTCTGATTCCCATTTAAAGGGACATGCAGACATACTTGGTTCAAGCGTCGAATCTAAATAAAAAATGAATCAACTCCTCCTCCATCACCTTTTTTACTTAATTAGGATTTCTTTTATCTTATTTGTTCTTTTGGAATTAGTTTAGAGAATGTGTAACTTCCCTATAACCCACAAGGGCTAGAGATGGTGTCTCTAATTTTGGATTTCTGTTATAATTTTAACTTAACTTTCCTTTTTCTAGTTTCTTTTTTGTTTTGTTTATCTTATGAATGGATTGTCATGCATCATAATAAATTCTACATGCATTAATCATGAAACCTAATTTTAAGTCAACTAAATTAATTACCAACTAATCTTATTCAAATGAACCAAGAACTTAGTCCTGGAATTTTCTTTGATTTCGAGACTAGTGTACTTTAGGGCTGTAAATGAGTTGAGCTGAGCCTAACCAAGTTTTAACTTATTCAGGCTTGGTTTGACATTTTTTTTTAAGTTCGAGCTCGAGTTTTGAATCAAGTTTGAAAATCATGTTCAAACTCGGCTCACTTAAAAACCGAGCCGAGCTCGAGCGCAACTCGAGCTTGACTCATTATGAAATTTATTTGTAACTTATCAAAATATTCAACTCCCTAAATATTTATTTGTAATAAAATAACTATAATGAAAATACTTACAACTAATATAAAAGTAAAAACATCCAATTAGTGAAAAAATAAAATCATAAAATTGAGCATTTGTATTACAAAGATATTAATTAATAAAAAAATATATTTTACATAATATAAAAATATTAGGATATGTTAATCAAAATTATATATATTTAGTCAATTTGAATTAGTAAAAAGTTTATAAAAGTATTAAAATATATTTTTTGGAGTACCAAAATTATTAAGTTAATAATAATAATAATAATAATAATAATAATAATAATAATAATAAAGCTATTTAGGAGCCTATTAATTGAGCTATTTGTGAGCTTGTTCACGAGATTATAATCGAGCTGTTCACGAGCCTAACCAAGCCAGCTTCACTTTGCTCAAACTCGACTCATTTATTCACTGAGTTTTAAAATAAGACTCAAGTTTGAATCATTTAGAAAGCAATCCAAATATGAACGAGCTTTTATTGAGCCGAATACCGAGCTGCTCATGAACGACTCAATTCATTTATACACCTATATTTTTTTCCTTTAGAATATTAATTGAAGCCAAATGAGTTTTTTTTCCAAATAATGTAAAATTAAGGTGACGACTCAAAATCACTTTTCAAAATCAATCAATCTAAGCCTAAGGACTTCACTGTGAGCCTTTTCCTAAATAAGTATTTTGATCTCTTTTCGTTTGTCAAACCGATGCTCAAGCGAGGCCTCACAAGTGGAGACTTTACTAGGGACAAACATTATTTTTAAAAGGAAAAATAAAAGGACTATTAATTGGTTTAAAAATTAAGTTTGGCTTTTCATATAATTATGACTTTTATGCATCATTGAGTGGGTAACCCTCATTGGGTCTATTCGCTAATAATGAAATCATCCACCCTACGATGAATCCTTTGACTATTTCAAAGGTGTAATGAGAAATATGTACTGTTGGATCCACACAAGCCTCCTTGACTCATATGTAGTTAGATATATCATTACTCTAGTGTGATGGGTACATAATCTAAGCTATCTTGACCCTCTTATATAATGAACCTAAAACTTGACCTTAGATTATATGTACCATAATCAAAGCTTTGCACATTTGCATATTCGTGAAATATTTTTTCCTATGCATATCATGAAAAAAGACATGTATTCATCTCTAGTCTAAGTCATACCTTGAATCAAATAAGATTCAAGCACTCTCACCTCTATCTCAAACACTTTTCACTGCACAAACCTTAAATGCTAAACAGTTCACTCTAACTTTTCACTTTAAACATCTCACCCTAACTTTTAACCTTAAACACCTGACCTTAACCTGTAAACTAAATACTATCACCCTAGCCTTTATTCTAAATACCATAACCTTAGCCTTAAACCATAAACACATTACTCTAAAAACCAAACACTCGAACCTTAAAACCCATATTGCCATTACCCTATATCTAACCCTGAAGACTTGAGTCCCCTTATCTGAACCCTACTACTGTGAACTCTCAATTTTGCACCCTCATCATCCAATCGCAGTCTTAGCACCTGCTGAGTTTAAAGTGCTACACAAAAAAATTTTTAGCCTTCAATTATATTGCTACTAGACATCCAAATTTCCTAAACTCCATACCAACCAATCTCTTAAAAAAAAAAAAAAAAAAAAAAAAGAGCCACATCAATTGCCACCGGAGCAACTGGTGGCGCCGCCGGCTATTTGAGTGGCACCACCGGAACACTAGCGCCACCGCCCAGAAGGCCAATGGTGCCACCAACTCCTCCGATGGCACAAGCCTCACTGCCTTTTTGCTATTCCCAAAATGCCCCCAATATGATTTTTTAGCTTTTTTCTATCCCTACCCTTTTAGTCTTTTCACTTTTCCACTTCCCAAACTACTCTCACCCACTTTTCCTATAAATGCCTCCCTCTACTTCTCATTTTTACACACCTCTTGAATTAGTATTGATGGTTATCTATTAATTCCTCTCTTCTCCTCCCTCCAACCACTCTCTAATTAATTAATTAATCTTTTTAATTTATTAATTATCTTACCCTAACCAAGTTAATTAATCTTTTTAATTAACTAAAACTTTTTTAAAATTAAAATTAATTACTCAATTAATTAATTAATCTTTTTAATTAATTAATGAATCACTTTTTTTTTCAAAATCAAATTAATTCTTTTTCTGAATCCATCTTTCATCCAAATTAATTAATTAATCTTTTTAATTGATTAATCCATTTATCCTTTTTATCATATTAATTAGTTAATTAATCATTTTAATTAATTAATTAATTAATCTCCCAATCAATCCAATCACCTGGTCCCGATAAAATAAAATTTCAGTCTGGTAAAACTCTTCACCTGTCAAAAGCAAAGGTATCAATCTTTTTCCTCACTCTCAAAACACCCAAACCAAAATCAATATGATCAACTCCTAAACCCCTCTACTTAATTGTAAAATGAACTACGTGGATTTTAATCCCCATTTAATGGGATACGTAAGCACGTTTGGAATCTAAGTCCAAATCTCAAATCCAAATCTTTATCAATCTCTTTTTCTCTTTTTAATTTATGGATATTTTATTTTAATTTTCACCTTGCACTAATATCATATTCGTATATCTTATTTACAATTATCATCTTATAACATTTGTCATTCATGAAATCAATTTTTCAAAGACAAATTAAACTTAAGAGCCAAATTTTGATTATTTAAAACTAAAAACCTAGTCCCCGAACTCAACCTGGTTTGAGGCTAGTGATTTTATCTATGGGCAAATTAAAGTAAAAAATTAATAAATTGGAGTCAAATTGGGTTTTTCCTTAATTTTTCTATTTAAAAATAAATTAGGGTGACAACTCCTAAAATCATTTTCAAAATCAACCAATCCGAACCCGAGGGTCCTATCGTAAGTTTAAACCCAAATGAACATCGCGATTCTCTCCAGTGGACTAGGCCGGTGCTCAAGTGAGGCCTTACAGCTGGCGACTCTACTAGGGACTAATTGCGACCCTTTTTAAAATAAAAAGCAAAATAAAAGGATTACTATTTGGTTAAGGAAAAAGTTTTCTAAAATAATCTCAATTTGGCTCATTAAGTATAATTTGACTTCATGCAACATTTTGCATAATAAAGGCTCCTTACCTAAACCTTAGCTTTAGGAAAACTTTTGGATGGCGAGTAGTATTGGTTTGACAACTCTCTTTGAGTATGTTGGGAGATAACGAAAGCATTCCACCCCGTGATGAATCCCCAATCATTTTGGTGGTGTAACAAACAATCAGTATTGTTGGACCTACGTGAGGGTCCTTGCCTCATATGTAGTTATGTATATCGATACTTTAGTGGGACGGGGACCCTTAAATCAAACCACCTTGCCCCCTTGTGCATATAGTCACCTTAGCCTTTGACCTTAGATTCCATGTACTATAATAATCAATACTCTTGCATGTTCATGAAATCTTTTTCAGTATGCATCACGCCATGATCATGCATGCATAACATGAGAAGCTAAAAAGGTCAACCCTCAAACACTTCAAAGACCCAAATCAGTGGTTTGTTACCCTAAAACACCTCACACACTCACCCTGTAAACATGTGAACTCGATGACCAACCATGTGGAAGGAATCCTTTTAATGACACGCCTTCACATTCATGCCATTTTTCCTTCACAATCTTGTTTTCTTACCCATTTTTCTACCTGTTTTCTGTTTCAAGGTACTAATGGCCAACATTTTCAACTTCGACCAAGAGGCGATGACCACCTTTTTCACCAATCTCCTCAAGAAATAATTCAAGCTGCACTCAACACCACCCTTAAGACCCAAGTTGACGCTTTCACCAATGCTCTTAATGCCCAGTTTACCACCTTTACTAATGCCCTCCACTCCCAACGCCAGTCAATCATCAATGAGGTCAAGGAAATGACTAATGCCACTGTCACTCCCCCTGTTGCTCATGTTGAGCCTGTATTTGCCCAAGCCAGGACTAGCCATGCCCCCTACTCCTCCCATTATCAATCTCATCTATAATGGGAAAACACTTGAAACTCTAACCTCTCCTACCATAGACGTAAACATGACCACTTCCTCTCCCACTATGGATCCTTTTCAAAGTGGAGATTTCTCTAGCTTTTCTGAAACTAAGAAATTGATGGAGAAAATTGAGGCCATGGAGAGAACACTTAAGGACGTCAAAAAGTATGAGGACATGACAGATGTTAATTTTTTAGCTCTCTTTTTAAATGCACGAGTTCCTCCAAAATTTAAAATGCTAGTCATGGACAAGTTCAATGACACCACATGCCCCAAAGCTCACCTTAAAATGTATGTAGGTGCTATGAGACCCTTTGGTGTGGATGATGAGCCCTTTGCTCAGTTATTCCAATAGTCCTTAACTAGAGTCGCTATTAAATGGTTGTTAGATCTCGATCAAAATCACAAGAAGACTTGGGATGACATCTGCAATGCTTTTGTCAAGTAATACCACTATAACATCGAGGTGGATGTCACCGTGGAGATTTGGAAACCACCAAACAAGGGCCAAGAGAATCTATCACCGCATTCCTTATAAGGTGGAGGACAAAAGCTGCACAAATGATGAACCATCCATCTGAAGTAGAGCAAATTGACATCATCGTCAAAAACTTCCTCCCCAAATATCAGGCTCATCTGCAAACTCAATACCTCCCTAGCTTCAAAGCTCTCATTGCCACTGCCATCAAGGTCGAGGATTTGATTCAATTAAGATGAATCAAGGATGAATCCTCTAAGTATTACAAGAACACTAACTACACCACCAATACCACCCAAAGAGAGGGGGAGGTAAATGTTATGTCTTGTCACCAATTAATCAAGTTAGAAACAAGGAGGACTTTCTCTGAGCTGGGCATGCCCCTTAGCGTCATTTACAAGAAAGCCTTAGAGGCTAATCTGGTTAAGCCTTCAGACCCATGACCTCCTTCGAACCCTTTGCCCAAGGGTTATAATGCTAATAAGCACTACGACTATCATCAAGGGCTGGGGCACAAAACTGATGCATGCAAAGCTCTGAAGTACAAAATTCAAGACCTCATTGATAGTAGAGGTATCATTGCTCCCAAACCCAAATTCTAGCACCATCATCAATCTTTTTCTGAACCACCGAGCTCACTCAACCATCTCAAGCCTCACTCGATAATTGGTATTTTGAGAAGAGTGCCACCGCTGCTGTGCCCCTATCCAAGTCTTTCGAGTCTATGTCTGAATCATGTAAAGTCTGAGTCTAAGTTTGAGTCCTTTGAGTTTGTTTTCTATTAAAATTTTCTTTGAATTTCAGTCTATTGGGCCTTGTCCTTCTGAGTCTGTATTTCGCCTTCTAGGCTTATCCTTTAATGTACTTATGATGGGACTTTTATCAGTGATAAAAAGTTTGAACTTTCTGATTTATTTTTATTTTTTTATTCATCTTTAAATGAGACATCTTAAAAAGATAAAAAAAAAAAAAGAATGAACAAAAAATGAAAAATACAAAAAAAATGATGAAAAAGGCAAAAGGATCAATCAATTATGGCACAAAAAAAAAATCCAAAATCCCATACATTGCATTTGCATGGCAGTAGTATAAAAGCTCATGAGATATTATGTATAAAACAAAATAGGGATGATCTAAGCATCACAGTTCATGAGATCCCGACCTACACACACAAGAAACATGTCAAAGAGAAGCTGTGGAGAATGAAGATCATGATTATCGATGGAGATTAGTTAAGCACTTCAACTTGAAGATGAGAGACAAGGGTTCGCAAGAAGGAAATCCAGTTCTAGGAGAAATCCAAGCCCCTATCCATGATCCAAGTGGAAGTTCAAGCTAAATTGGGTTGGATAGTGCAAGCTCAAAAAGATCCTATCTGACGGATGCACCATCTTCAAGGACGTAAACTGAAATGAATTCTCCCATCTTGGCAACTCGGATCAGTTGAAATGATACATTATCCGAAGATGACATCTGCATTTCATTTCTATTTCTCATGCATATGTAATCAGAATTACATGCACCTGATTCTCCCTAAAAAATGAGAACAATTAATGACAGAAAAGTGATGTAAGGGATACGTAGGCAGCCCGAGTTGGGTGCGGTCCAAATCATAATACAATATATTTTGTTTGCATCACATTCTCATTTTCTTTATGCCTAGTACATCATTCACTTAATTCTTTTGCCTAAACAAAAAGAAAAAAAAATAAGAAAAAAAAAAAGAATGCTCACTAAGCTGAAAACTTGAAAGGGCAGCTTAGGCAGAAATTAGAGCAAAAATAAAAGATGTCTTATTTGATGATGATCAAATCTTACAAAATACAAACCCATCATAAAGGATAGCCCTTTCAACATCATCTATAGCTTATCTTATTTTGTGTATTCCTGTCAACCTATAATTATTTCAAAAAAAAAAAAATGGGGGGGTCATGTCTGAAGTCATGGTCCAGCCAATCCTCCTCTACCTCCTGAGATGCAAATATGTCGTGTCCTCGTCAGAGTCAAAGTCTGTCACAATCTCTTTTTTTTGAGTCACTATTGCAACTTTTGGTGTCGCACTTCTAGTAGATCCTCAAGTCTCCTTCAAAGAACGAGTCACCCCTTTTGTTTGGGCTGCAGTTCTCTTCCTACTACTAATGGCTCCTCATATAGTCTCTCATTCCTTAGATGCTTCATCCTCTATTCCTCTCAGCAAGGTAGCCTGGTACTCTTTCTTAATTGGCTAAACCACTTTTATTACCTACCTGGCATACCTCTTTGTGGTCCCAAGTGAAATCCCAAAATAAACAGCATGATAACTCCTTAGCTAGCCATCACCTGATAGCTCTGGAAATGGGTGTTATGATCTGTATAGACTCTAAGAAGAAAAAAAAAACTGGGGGCACATCCTGAGTCTGTCTCATCTACCTCAAGACCCTCATCCCCTAGTGGAAAGTTATTAAAACCAAGCCCAATAGGCAAAACCACTTGATACCCATGGCCCTCAGTAAGGAGAGACCTAATCCTTTACCATTGGTAGTGCTAAAAATGTATCATTCAAAGGCAAGCTACAAGCAACCATCCTATCTGATCTCAGACTGAGTTTCAATAAAGCACGTGCAAATTGAAAATCAGGGACCACCACCTAAAAATGATCTATCAGCCACACTTGCAAAATTGCCCAAAATCTAAAATAGACACCTACAAAGCACTCTCAACAGAAAGGGTAAGAATAGACAAATTTTTTCTCACTTAAGAATAATTGGCAAGAAAATCTATCTCTCTAAATCCCGAACAAAGCAATCAAGACTCATTAGTGTTTTTGCCAACATAGCTCCAACAAAGAAAAGAAGGCCTCTACTTCATTTACCATTGGCAGCAGGCTTATATCTAGCTGTCAAGCAGAAAACCAAGGTCTTCATCCTGAGCCTTTGCCCCCCTCATATCTCCCTGGTCACCAGGATTATGGAACTTCTCAATATAGTGGTTAAATTCACTTGATCTATGACATCTTAAGGCAAGTCCAAAACTCCTGAAAAATACAAGAATGGACATTACTCCTTTTCAGCAGTACCAAAACAAAAACCTCGGGCCACCGAATCTCAAAAATCAAGCCCTTAAAAAAATCTCAATCCCCTCGAATTCCTCTTAAAGCCACCATAGCAACTATCCCATACCAATCCAACTTGAGTTTCTCAAACTTTGTAGAGTTTCTCAGTCTATAAATACATGGCTCCACAGACACAAAAGTCACATGAAAAAATTGCATTCACAAAGAAAATGTGCGGATCCACCCTCATGCATCCATGCAGTCATCCATTACAAACATCATCATAAATCATGCATGGCATAGAAGTCAAGCAAAAGGTCCATGAATTCTAAAACATGCACACATGAACATGCATCATTTATGTACAGACATACCTGCATATGCAACCATCTCCAATCATGCACCATCATGCATAAGCCAAGATAATAACCTCTCCTAAAGCTAAACAATACTTCCTCAAAGCTGACCGACACCTCCTAAAGTTGACTAATGTCTCTTTGAAGCTAAATGATGCCTTTTCATATCTAATCAATGAAGTGTGACTTTCAGAGTCCCTTTACTCCAGACAAAGTTCTTTTGAGCCTTTTGAAAGGCCCAACCCCTTACATTCAGAAGCCCAAGTTTCTTTGGTGCAACCAAAATCTTTTTGAAGTCTATCGAGCCGACTCACCATAGGCCAAGGCTCTCCTCCTATCAAGATCTTGAGCTGACTCGCCATAGGTTGAGGCTCTCACTTTATCAAGACATTTTTAGAATCTATCGAGCTGACTCACTATATGCTGAGGCTCTCCTATCAAAATCTTTTCAGAATATCTTGAGCTGACTCACTATAGGCCAAGGCTCTCCCTTTACCAAAATCTTGTTAGAATCTCTTGAGCTGACTGGCCATAAGCTGAGGCTCTCCCTTTATCAAAATTTTGTTAGAATCTCTTGAGCTGACTCGCCATAGTTCGAGACTCTCTTTTCACTAAATTATTTTGTCCAAAATTCTCTTCCACCCATAAATGTGTAGAAACGATTACCTAGACATCAATATGGTTCTTTTTTCCATCTCTTTTGTCCAAATCTATCAACTCCACCTATAAATGTCTAGAAACAATCACCTAGACATCAATGTAGTTCCTTTTTCCATCTCTTTTGTCCAAATCCATAAATTTCACCCATAAATATCTAGAAAGGTCACCTAGACATTTATATGGTTTCACTTTCCATATCTTTTACCCAAATCTATCAATTTCACCTATAATTGTCTAGAAACAATTACCTAGACATCTATATGGTTCCACTTTCCAACTTTTTTACCTAAATCATCTTTACCCCTAGCATTAAGGCGAAGCAAATAGCCTTGATTGAGATTTACCTAAATCTTCTTTACCTCTAGCATTAAGGCCGGACAGATAGCCTTGATTAAGATTTACCCAAATCATCTTTACCTCTAACATTAAAGCCAGACAGATAGCCTTGATTGAGATTTACCCCAGATCATCTTTATCTCCAACATTAAGGCCGGACAAATAGCCTTGATTGAAATTCACCAAACCTTCTTCATCTCCAACATTAAGACCGGATAGATAGTCTTGATTGAAATTTACCAAACCTTTTTTATCTCCAACATTAAGGCCAGACAGATAGCTTTGATTGAAATTCACCAAACCTTCTTTGTCCTTTAACATTAGGGTCGAACAGATAGCCTTAATTGAAATTCATCAAGACCATTATTGCATCCAACATTAAGGCCGGATCGATAGCTATTGATAAAACTTCATTTATCGTAGAGGGCCTCCTCCTAAAGGATCTGACAAGAGCTCATAAGCCTAGAGTTTGACATGGTACCTCTTCCCAACATTCACTATCATCATAATCACCTTTTGTTCAAAGCCAATTCTAATGTCCCTTTGGTCTATTTTCTCACTTTCATTCATTAGCCATATTTTTCCCCATAAATGTTTAGGAACAATTGCTTAAACATCCCTGTGGTTCATTTTACCATCTTTCTTTTTCAACCATGCCTATCACCCAAGCATGTCCAAGCACCGGCCTAGACATCACTTTAGTTTCTTATACCACCCCTTCTTTCGAGTTCACTATCATCAAAACTGCCTTATAGACAAGACAATTCTGATGAGGGGGCAACTGTGAACCCTCAATTTTTCACCCTCATCATCCAACCGCAACCTTAGCACCTGCTGAGTTTAACAGGCTATGCCGAGCTGTTACATTATATGATTATCCTCGAAAGAAAATTTTTTAGCCTTCAATTACATTCCTACTAGACATCCAAATTTCCTAAACTTTATACAAACCAATCTATAAAAAAAAAAAAAAAAGAAAAAAAAAAAGAAAAAAAAAGAAAAAGAGGCACATCAGTTGCCACTGGAGTAGTCAGTGGAACCATTGGCTATCTAAGCGGTGCCGCCGTCCTCTCCAGCGGCACCCCACTGCCTTTTTTGCAATTTTCAAAATGTTCCAAATATGATTTTTTAGCTTTTTTCTAGCCCTATCCTTTTAGTCTTTTCACTTTTCCACTTCCCAAATTATTCTCACCCACTTTTTCTATAAATACCTCCCTCCACTTCTCATTTCTACACACCTTTTGAATTAGAATTGATGGTTATCTACTAATTCCTCTCTTCTACTCCCTCTAACCACTCTCTAATTAATTAATTAATCTTTTTAATTAACTAAAACATTTTCAAAATTAAAATTAATCACTCAATTAATTAATTAATTAATTAATTAATCTTTTTAATTAATTAATTAATCACTTTTTTTTTCCAAAATCAAATTAATCATTTTTCTCAATCCATCTTTCATCCAAACTAATTAATTAATCTTTTTAATTAATTAATCCATCTATCCTTTTTATCATATTACTTAGTTAATTAATCATTTTAATTAATTAATTAATCTCCTAATCAATCTAGTCACCCGGTCTCGATAAAACGGAACTTCAGTTTGGAAAAACTCTTTGCCTACCAAAGGCAAAGGTATCAACATTTTTCGTCACTCTCAAAACACCTAAACTAAAATCAATCTGATCAACTCCTAAACCCCTCCACTTAATTGTGGAATGAACTAAACGGGTTTTGATCCCCATTCAATGGGGTACATAGGCACGTTTGGAATCTAAGTCCAAACCTCAAATCCAAATCTCTATCAATCTCTTTTTCCCTTTTTAATTAATGGATATTTTATTTTAATTTTCATATTGCACTCATGTCATATTCATGCATCTTATTTACAATTATCATCGTATAACATTTGCCATTTATGAAATCAATTTTTCAAAGTCAAATTAAACTTAAGAGCCAAATTTTGATTATTTAAAACCAAAAACCTAGTCGCTGAGCTCAACCTAGTTTGAGACTAGTGATTTTATCCATCGAAAAATTAAAGTAAAAAATTAATAAATTGGAGTCAAGTTGGGTTTTTCCTTAATTTTTCTATTTAAAAATAAATTAGGGTGGTGACTCCTAAAATCATTTTCAAAATCAATCAATCTGAATCTGAGGGTTCCATCGTGAGTCTAAACTAGAATGAGCATCTCGATTCCCTCTAGTGGACTAAGCCAATACTCGGGTGAAGCCTCACAACTACCTAACTACAAATTCCTCAACCTTTATCTTCATCTAATAACCTAGACACCTTAGGTCCCCCCAATGCCAAGAGAATTGTTTAAAACTTATGACTCTCAAGCCCAACATTGATAGCCTAGTATATCCCAAACTATTAAAACCTAAGACACTACTTTTAACCCAATGTCTTTGGTCAGATACTACTATAAACTTAATACCTTTGATTTGACACTACCTTAAACCTAATACCTTTGGTCTGACACTACCTTTAAATCCAATACCTTTAACTTAACATGCTACCTTAAGCCCATAAATGGTTGGCCCATAACACAATAGGGAATCCTTTTCCATTAAAATTTCCATGCCTATGCCTTCATCACCTTTCTTGTTCCATACCCTTCACTTATTGAGTTTTCCTTTTGCTTCAAGGTGATATGGCTACCTTGATCACGCGCGTGAGCAATCTCTTTAAAAAAGTAAGAGGAGAATTTTCAAACAATTTTAAATGCTTAACAAGCCTAACCCAAGGAAAAAAGGTAACTTATCATTGAGGAAGTTTGAGCTATGATTAACCATGCTAGTCTTAACTAGACTAACCCAAAATCAGCCTCAAAACAAACTAACTCATATCCAAACTAAGGAGGGGAAGTTTTCTCTAATGTAAACACTAGAATGTTAATGGAAAAACTTGAAACTATGGAGAAAATCATTAAATCCTTGAAGCACTATAGTGACTTAGTTGATATAAATAGATTGACTATGTTTCCTAATGCCAACCTTTCACCCAAACTTAAAATGCATGAATTGGACAAATATGATGGGACTACTTACCTCAAGACCTATTTAAAGATATAACTAGGGTAATGCATCCTTTGGGATCTAATAATGATCTCCTTACTCAGCTGTTTCAACAATTACTAACTAGTATTGCTAGGAGATGATTCCTTTCACTAGACAAGAGTTAGAAAAGAACATGGAATGATATCTGTTTTGTCTTTATCAAGTAATATCATCACAACATCGAAGTGGATGTCACTAGGCACAACTTGGAAACCACCAAATAGCTTCCAAATGAGTTCTTCTCCATATTCCTTACAAGGTGGAGTGCTAAAGCTACTCAAATGGTAAATAGACTAACCGAGCAAGAACAAGTGGACATCCTTGTCAAGATCCTACTTCTTGCCTGCCAAACCCATTTGCTAACCTAATAGATGTCTAGCTTCAAACCTTTGGTTGCAACTACATCAAAGGTTGGAGATCACATACAAAGTGAATCATTTCAACCTGAATTCCCCACCACCAAACCGAATAGTGATGTAGAGCGCAAACCTAACTCGAGTCAACCATAACTTAGCTCCCAATGGCATGACATATAAGAGTTCAAGCCTAGCTAATCTGACCTATCTAAGATTAAATTCCAAGTCTAAATTTGAGTCTAAGTCCAAATCCGAGTATGAGTTTTTCTTTTTATTTTCTTTTTTATGTCGACCATGTCGTTCCCTTTTCGTTATCTTGTGAAAAAATTTCTTTTATAATAAAACATCCATATTTTCTTTTCATTATTTATGCACTTATCTTTTTTGTTTAATCTAACATGGATGAGCTTCAAAAAAGAGAAAACAAAGAGAGAAGAAAAATAAAAGAGAGAGATAAACAAATAATGAGTGGATTTTTGGTAGTTTTTTATCATTAATCCACCACAATTATCATAGGTCAGAATTTGAGGTATCCTATTCTCACAATCAACAATCTCTTCGCCAGCTCCCAACCGAAGAAGGTCAAGTGATGGGTTTCTCATGATCTTCTCATCAAATAGTTAAAGCATAAAAAGGTAATCAAATGTAATTACCTATTGCACTTTGGGTAAATCAAAAGGTGCACGTCAACAAGAGGTAACAAGTTCGATGTAGACTAAGCATTCCTAACAAGGTCCTCGTTAAACTAAGAATTTGATGAATTCATAAAGGTTAAAGCCTCCCAATGTGAGGGAAAGCAGCAACTCAAATCATGATGGAATATTTTCTTCCATTCTATACCAAATTTCATTGATTCAAGCTTATAAGTTGAAAACCCAAAAGGGCAACTTAGACAGAATTTACAGCAAGCTCGTTGAGTCGAAAACCCAAAAGAGCAGTTCGTGTAAAAGTTAGAGCTAAAAGAAAGAGAGAGATAGAAAGAAAGAAAAAGAGAGAGAAATAAGAGAGAGAGCGAGAGAGAGAGAGAGAGAGAGATAGAGAGAGCTCATCCTAGTTATCACTTATTCAGCATTATCTTCCTTCGTGTCTAAATCATCCCTTAATTCAAGCCTTTATCCCTTATTAAGGAGGCATCCTCTGAATTCATCAAATCATCTTCTATTGATCCATCTCATCTCATATTCTCTAAAGTCATCCTCCCTCATTAGAGGGCTCGTCCTTTAAAATTGTACTGTTAATCCATCCTTTATGCCCTTATTCCATGTTAGGGGCATATCTTCCTTTGTTATCATCTTTTATCCTACATATCATCTTTCATCAATCCATCCCACTTCTTAACTTAAATAATTAAGGCACAATCTTCCATATTGCCTGCTGTCAATAGATTATGTCCCAAATCTCTCAAGTTGTCTTTTTCCATTAGCCTTGTAGTCATTCCTAAAGGCCTTTTCTTTTGGCCAGCGTGCCATCTACTTTGAGTCAAACTAATTAAGTATCACCCTAAGAATCTCTTCAATCTTAGACAATAAGATAGCTTGACTTGCTCTTCTCTATGGATTATGCTACAGTATCAAATCATACAACCTTCCCTATCACTTTCAGAAGATCCAACCTACATTCTAGTCATTCTTAAGCCTCTTTGGTTAATCATACTATCATTTTGAGCTCAAGACTTCTTGGAAAATCATACCATCCCTCCAAACTTAACCCTTCTTGGCAAATTATACCATCCTTTTGATCTCATCATCTTCTAAAGACCAAACCCATAGGAAGGACCAAAGCCATAGGAAGAACCTTGAAGTCAATTTTCTTAGCAAAACTAAAATCTAGTCATATTTCCCAATGCTTATCATCCTCAAGTTAATTAAGAAGGGCTTGAGCTAGTCAAAGTCCATCCCATGCCTCTTTGGCAAAATCTCATTATCCTTGAAAAGACCAAGCCTCCTTGTCAAATGACATGATCCCTAAGGTCTATATCTCTCATGGCCTGCAAACCATTCTTAACTTAATCTTCTTAAATTGATGCATCCATGTCAAAAGGCAAGTCCTTGCCTATCAACCCGTAGTCTCCTTATGACCAAAGCCTTTAGTACCATACCTGAGCTAAAGCTAATCATCTTCTAAGTCCAAATCACCTTTATAGAAAGCCCAAGCTAATAAACTATCCTCAAAGCTTGAAAGTCTTTTAGCAAGCATCAACTAAAAAGCCTTCATCTTTGACTATAAAGACCAAATCCAACTTCATCTTTTGACCATGAAACCTAGGGGAAGCTTGGATTATCAGTCCATACCTCACGTAAACTGCTAGGAAGTTAGGGACACACCAAGATCTAATGGTCTAAAAATAGACCCCCATGCTTAGATAAAACAAGCATGGTAAGGAGAATGCAACAAGAGTTGCCAGACAGAGATATGCTTTGTGAAGTTCACGCCATCAAAAGCATGACACAACAACTCCTTAAAAGGCCTCGAGATCCACCATAACAAGCAATAAGCATGGCAATATAGATAAAAGGAAAGAGAAAAGTGATAAGAGAAATACCTTTGACTCTGTTAAATGATCAAAAAAGGCTTGGATCATCAAAGTACTGTGACTATCAATATTAGGGCCCTAATTCGATTTAGCCTATCTCTACCCAACTGGAAAGTTCTCTAATCCTTGTCTAATCAACCTAAGATCGAGAAAAGGAAAATACTCGCATGCCCAAATCTATAACATATGGATAATCAGAATTTCCAAAAGAGGCAAGAGCCCATAAAATAATACAAAACATACAATTGAAGCATGGAACATATATCTCTCATATAGGCACTATCCTACTGATGGATGGAACTTTCCTTCTGAGGCAAGTCCACCATATCATGATACATGGTGCTCAGAATCGCTTTGCCCGATCATAGTGGCTCCATGCATCCAAGTCAACGAGGCTAGCCAAAATGTTCAAGTCCACTTTATATCTTATATTGTGTGAGAAGGTGCAACCAATAATGACCAATAAACATAGCTGGGCCACAACTTCATTGGGGATGATGTCACCAGTCGCCATTGCCCCCTAACTTACCGATCACTAGAGTGTGCTTCACCTAAGTGTTGTCTCAAAGAGAATCAAAACCAAGTAGGGCCTAGGTGTCTGCAGGAGTAAAGGCCTACCTTAATCATTGCACATGTTGAGTGACTAAGTCCTAAATTAGATCTCAGAGATCATATACAATTCTAACGAAGTACATGTCATCTCTCTGCCAAAGCCTTAATCAATTTTATGTTTGTATGGTTACATGTTTGCATGCCCAGGAAATTGATAAAACCAGTGGGCTCCAGCAATACACTGACTACACTCCTTGGAGGGACACACTAAATCGCCTCTTTCAAATTGCATCAGCCTCCCCTATTTCTAATAGTCTTCATCTGCAACAAACTAGTGAACAAATTTACAAATGCAAATTACATGTGGAACATGCAAACAATGCAGACTTTCTAAAAGAAGAACTCAAAAAAAAGGCAAGTGGGACTACTGATTGCTAGTCGCTCATCATACAAGATATGCTCTTGAGGGTCTTACAAAAGGAGGGAGGAAGGGATTCAAATTATCCATTAGCGCCTCATATGGATGTCCATGACCACCATGGAAGAAGCAATGGTATGATGTGAGGAAAAAGCATCGTGGCATGAAGTAGAAGCCATCATTGATGAGTGCCAAACCTAATAAGCAATACAAAAAAGAAGTAGGTAAGAATCTAATTTAATTAAAAAATTAATTAATTAATTGAAATTAAAAAGAAATTATTATCATTATTAAAAAGAAAAAGAAGAAAAAAGAAAGATAAAAAAAAAAAAAAGAAAAAGAAAAAAGGAAGCTCACAATTTGAAATTGAGGGAATAGAGATAACAAGTGAGTTTGAGAGTGTAAGGATGCAATAAAAGAGTTGTTAAGGGTGATTTTATATAGGGGAATTTTGCACAATGATTGCATAATACTATATAGTAAAAAGTGTCCTAAAATTGTCTAATTGCATAAAAATCAATTTTCTAGCCTATTTTAACTCAAAAATCAAATTCGAGAATTCCTATATGCTTATATGATTTTTCTCTACCTATAGACACCTTATATGCCTTCCTTTTAATCAAAGATGCATTCCTTACACTAGAAAAATAGAAGATTAATAACCTGGAAAATTCACTAGTCTCCCAAAAAAAAATCATATTCCAAAAAATCACCAGAGCCACTTTAATGTTCTCAAAATCATTTTTCAGACCCAAACCTATTAAAATCTCAAGTTCATATTAATCAAAATTGTCTAACAGATAGATAGTTATGATGAGGCGCAGCATGTGAACGCTCATTTTAGCATCTCCAAAATTAATTCTAAAATCATTGGACTTATTAGGAATATTTTTAGCACAGGTTAATAGTTTTTTAACCTTAACTAGACCTTCTATACCAAACAATATTTTTTCTAAAACTAACCTATTTTATCTTGAAATTGATTGCCCAATTGATCGATAATTAATTTCAAATCGACCGTCATTGACTAGTAATTTTTCTAAACTTTGAGACCCCTGAAAACTGACCTAGAAGTCCCAAAAACTAATCTAAAAATCTCGAAGGATGAAATGGGACCCACCTATATGTTAGCCGTAGGAGCTACTTGCGACCTGCGGCTCGCTATAACTAGAAGCAAGTTCAACTGGGGTGATAGGATTTTTCCCATACACTACTTCAAAAGGGCTTCAAACTGTTGTCTAGCTTAGTGAATTATTATAGGCAAATTTTGCTTGAGCTAAGATCAAATCCCATTATCGAATGTTTTTCCCCACAAAACTTCTAAGTAAGTTTCCTGAACTATGATTAACTACTTTCATTTGTCCACCTGTTTGGGGATGAGCTGCTGAGCTGAATTGAAGTTTTGTTCCCATCTTGCTCCATAAGGTTCTCTAGAAATGACTCATGAACTTAACATTATGATATGAAGTGATAGTTTTTGGAACCTCGTGTAGTCGCACAATCTCTCAAAAGTAAAGATCGGCAATGTGTGTAGCATCATGTGTCTTGCTACATGGTGCAAAGTGAGCCATCTTGGAAAATCTATCCACAACAACCATGACTGAATCTTTGCCTCTGTGTGTGTGAGGTAGACCAATAAGAAAATCCATGCTAACATCCTCCCAAGGAGCTTCAGGAATAGGTAGAGGTGTGTAAAGGCCTGTGTTTTGGCCCAAGTCTTAGCAATATGGCAAACCCACAACTTTTGATGTGTCGCTATATGTCTCAAACTAAGTGTGGCCAATAAAAGCTTTCTTATACGAGAGCTAATGTCTTATCACAACCAAAATGACCAACAAGATTCCTATTATGACATTCAATCATTATGGCTTCACATAATAAACATTGAGGAATGCATACTCGATTATCTAGGAATAAGTAACCATCTTGCATATGAAATTGGCGATAGGTTCTTTCACAACACTATTTCCATATATCTTTAAAGTCTGGATCATCCTCATACAATTCCTTTATAACTTTAAATCAATTACCTGAACTTAAAGTGTATAAAGCAATGTATAACAGTGACTTAAAGCATCAACAACTTTGTTTTGTGTACCTAACTTGTGCTTTAAGATGTATTGATAGGCAGAGAGGACTTCACTCCACATAGCATGACATCCCTTCAACTTGTTATGATTGTGGAGGTATTTGAGTGCTTCATGATTAGAATAAAGCACAAATTCTTTTGCCAATAGATAATGTCTCCAATGATCTAAGGCTTAGACAATGGCATAAAACTCTTTGTCATATGTTGAATATATCCTTTGAGCCTCATTAAGCTGTTCACTGAAAAAAGCAATTGGGTGATTCTCTTAGCTAAAATCAACACCAATATCCGCATTAGAGGCATCACAATCGACTTTAAAGACTTTATTAAAATTTGGGAGTGCTAAAATTAGGGCTACTGTTACTTTTTGTTTTAATGTCTCAAAGCTCTTTTACGGAGTTGGTGTCCACTCAAATTTGCCTTTATTCAATTATTCTATGATTAGAGCTATCATAGTACTAAAATTCTTGATGAATAGTTGATAAAAAAATGCTAGGCCATGAAAACTCCGAACATCATGAAGTGATCGTGGTGCGGGCTAGTTGACGATACCCTCTATCTTGCTTTCGTCCATCTCAATTCCTTTATTTGAGATGATATAACTAAGAAAAATCACTTTATTAGTTAAAAAGTGACATTTCTTGAGGTTGGCATATAGTATTTGCTCCCTTAAAGCTTCAAAAATTTGTCAAGGATGCACTAAATTCTCCTTTTCATCTTGACTATACACCAAAATGTCATCAAAATAAACCACTACAAACTTTTCAATAAATGGTTGTAACACTTGATTCATAAGCTGCATGAAAGTGCTTGGAGCATTAGAAAATCCAAAAGGCATAACCATCCACTCATAAAGATTGTCTCTTATTTTGAAGGCAGTTTTCCACTCATTATGAGGTCTCATTCAAATCTAATGGTATCTATTTGTTAACTCAATCTTCCAAAAGACTATTGAACCATGTAATTAATCAAGCAAATCATCAAGTCGCGGGATGGAAAAGCAATACTTGATGGTCATCTAGTTCATAGCTCAACTGTCAATGTATATATGCCGTGAGCCATCTTTCTTGGGAACAAGTAATGCTGGAATAGCACAAGGACTTATACTTTCTTTCACCAATCTTTTACCCATGAGTTTGGTCACTTAGTGTTGTAACTCTTCATGCTCCTTTGGACTCATTTGATGAGCTACTTTATTTGGAATCACAGCTCCTAGAATGAACTCAATGTCATGTTGAATATCTGGTATAGGTGGCAATCCAGAAGGAATTTCTTTTAGAACTACATCTTCAAATTCTTGAAGAAGTGGTTCGATGGTCTTTGGAATGGTGCTTCCTTCTTCATTCTCTTATAAGATGATAAGGGCACAAGTAATATTGGTTTCTTCTACAATCTTGGTAATCATTGTCTTAGGAATCATATTACAACTCTGTCTTAGAAATCATATTACAACTCTCTTCTTTAGAGTCACTAGTCCATTCTTTCTTTAATGGTGCTAGTGTGATCTTCTGGCCATCCTTGGTAAAGGAATAAGTATTTTTATAACCATCATATATAGCATGATGATCATATTGATAGGGTCGACCAAATAGCATATGATAACCATCCATAGGAATAAAATCACACTATACTTTGTCTTGGTACTTCTTGCCAATGGACAACTTAATCAAGCATCTCCTCATGACTTTGATCTCATCACCCTTCCTTAACCAAGTAAACTTGTATGGACTTAGATGATCTTCAGTAGGCAACTTTAGCTTGTCCACCATTTTTGTTGACACTACATTCTCACAACTACCATTATCGATGATGACATCACAAACTTTACCATGGGAAGTATGAGTGTGAAAAATGTTGTGGCTTAGCCAGTCTTCTTCTTTGGCAATGGTAGCGTTCAAAGCACGATGTAATACAAGCATCTCACCATCATCTGCATAAATGATTTCAATGTCGTCATCTTTTTATAAGGCTTCATTCTTGTCCTCCTCCTCACATGATGCTTCCTCCATAAATGACACTACTCTTCAATTGGGACAATCGGATGTAATCTGACCAAATCCTTGACACTTAAAGCATTTTCTAGAATTATTGCTCAAAATTGTGCTACGTGTCTTACCAATTACTATAGTATCCTTCTTGGTGGTGGTGGATGATGATGGCTTTGTTGAAGTACTCCCCTGGTTAGGCATATTAGTCTTGGCTACACTCCTCATTCCACTTTGTCTAAAAGTCTTCTATTGGTGTTCTACCTTCAACACTAGCTTGATCACATAATTGAGTGTCCAATAAGGTTGAAGTTAAATAACATTGGCAATTTCAATCTTCAATCCTTTGAGGGATTTAGCAATGGTGTGTTCTTTCAGCTCATTGATGTCACACTTCATCATGAGTTGTTCAAACTCTGTAGCATAATTCTCAACTGTCATATCTCGTTATTGAAGATTATGAAGCTTGATAAAGATATCTTGCATATAGTAATAAGGTAGATACTTGCATTGAAGTTCTCTTTTCATCTTCTCCCAGATTGTGATCTTACTTCTTCTTTCACATTCCCGCTTGTGCTTAAGATTCTCCCACCATATTGAAGGATTTTTCTTAAGCTTAATGGCAACAATCTTGACTTGGCGGTGGTCTAGAATATCTTTATAATTGAAGACTCATTCTACAGTATGCATCCATTAGATAAAATCATTTGGATTTAACTGTCCTTCAAAATCTGGTATGTCCACCTTAACACCATGATCTTGACCGTGATTTCTCCTCTGATGTGCTCCGACTCATATTCTTCTCCAGATGATTTACTTGCTAAATTGTGGAAAGGATTAATCTCAGCTTCTTGATCGTCTTCTAATTGACGAACTTGTACTCCTCTTTGCTTGTATTGTTCAAGCCGTTGTTGGAGTTGTTGAACCTATCATTGCAATTCTTCTATCGTGATTTCTTGAATAGGCCTCTATTGGTTGCGTCAAGGTGGCATTTTGGCAAAATTTCTTGTAAAAAGAAAACACTCTCTTTTTATATATATATATATTTCTCACCCTTTTTTTTTAAATATTTTCTTTTTTTTTAATATTTTACAAATAAAATCTTAGGATCTTACAAATAAAGAAATAATCAAAATTAAAAAAATTAAAAAAAATAGAAAAGTGAATTCGTTAAAAAAATGACTTGAATAAATTATTCCCTAGTCAACGTATAAAAGTGTCAGCTCTTTTTGTTGGATCGTGAAGATGCTTCATGTGATATGTTCCTTTTTTAGACAAAACTTTGACTTTTTCTTTTAAACTTTGCCTTTTTTTTTTTTTTTAAGAGGTCATTCACATATTATCTACTCCTTTTGTTTCCAAGCTCCCCCTTATATCTCCTGCTTTCCTTTGATAAACTTGTAATTCTTTTGTTCTTGTTATTGCAACTCTACGCCTCACCTTCTCTTTTTTTTTTATTCATGAATAAAATTAAAGTTGATGGATCGATGGTAGTATTTCAGTGGTTGGGTGTATTCACTAGTTGACGAGAAAGTGTTTTTCAATATACAACTTCAGGTATGAAATATATATATATATATATATATATATATATATATATATATATATATATATATATATATATATATATATATATATATATATATATATATATATATATATATATATATATATATATATATATATATATATATATATATATATATATATATTTAAAGAAATAATGCGATTTTTTTTGTCAATCGATGAAAATGGCAGCAAATGAATGTATTTTGACAAATTGAAGATAGATTGATACCTTGCAACTCTAATCCACAAGCAGATCAAGGTTGCTCTGATACCATATTGACACCAGTGTAGTGTCGAGAGGTGTATTATGACGATTGTGGTGGAATTAAAAATCCGCTACAACGAATACTTGGCCTAAATCACCACCTTGGAAGAGCCAATCCAAGGATACAGATACTCTTAGAATTTAAGAAATCTTTCTTGAAATTTAGAGCAGAAAGATTTTTTTAAAAAAAGAAAAACTGATATATTTTTATTACTCTCAAAATTTGATGTCCTTTGAAAATAAATCACATGCTTATTTATAAACAAAATTACAACGATAATCTTTACTAAATTTTTGTTAGCCTGGACACAATTTTTTATAGATAAGAATTTGACAGATACAAATTTTGACCAAAAAAAAAAAAAGAAGACAACAAATAAGTTGGCAGAAAGAAAACTGAGCATGCTTGTGGTGATTACGGTGATGGCTAATTTCCTGGTCTTGCGCTTCTAGACACTCCTGGACCAGATATTTTACTGAAAACATTAAAACTAGGTAGTTTTATATTAACTTACATAGTTTAATATAAAAGTATGTAGTTTAATGTTGTAAAATATATTGATTAAATTTATTTAAAATTATGTACTTATAATATTACAAAATTGTTAACATAATTAAATACTTATAAAAGTTTTGTTTTTCTTTTAAAAGTGTTACATTACTTTTTTTTCTTATTTTAATGACCTCATCATTTTAAAAGTGTTGCATTTTTTTTTTTTTTGGTCTACTTTACTAGAGTGGAATACTTTATATAAGTGTTGCATTAACCAAAATAATACAATATTTCTACTAAATTGTTGCATTAGATCCAATCTAATGTAACACTTCTAACCAAATATTGCATTAATTTTTGATTTTTCACTTTTACCATATCCATTGCAACACTTTATATATAATGTTGTATTAGACCAAAATTAATCTTATCTAAAACAACACTTTTGGAGCAATATTTTTATTTGTATTGTTGTAACCCATTTATGGTGTAGTGATATGAGTTGGATAGTTCATAAAATTATGCAATTAATCAAATTAATATATTATATATAAATATATAATGTCTCGAAGCAGCAAGAAAAAGAAAACAAATTAACAATTCTATCAAATATAAAACACATATACTTTGGGGCTAGTTTTTCATTGTGTTTCTAATTTTGAAGTGTTGAAACCTTAACTATCAGATATACACAATATGGAATTTTACTTAAACATTCTAAAGTCTTTCTATGTATGTTTTTTAGTATATTATTGAGGAATCAAGTGTAACATTCTAAGGTAAACAACTAGAATTCGTAACCAAGAGTACATGGACAGTAAAATAACAGAACAAAAGCATATTGTTGAGGTTGTTTGTAGAATAGATAAGGCAATGTGAATATTAAATTAAAGGCATGACAATGGCTACTAATTTCTTTGTAACTCCTGGGAAGTCTTTCATTTGTCTATCATTATATAAAATTGTAATACCCAAAGATTTCGTAGCTCATTCTAGTTACTAATGATATTAAAGGATTAGATTTTTGAATGTTAGTATAGTATAAAAATGATAAGGAATCGAGTAGAAATCTTGTGACTTAATATACAATGTTTTGCTTAGTTTATAATATAATTATGACTAATTGTGTTCTAATGAATTAAATAGAATTCATATGATAACTAATGATATATATATAAAGAAGTAAGAGAACTCAAATTTGGAAGTTAAAGTGAAAAGAAATAAAGAAAGTTAAAAGGAAAATTTTTAAGTATATTAATGGGCTTATAGGCTTGTCAATGGACTTTGGAACATCAAGTGCCTAAGCCCAAAAAGGGATAGCCGGCCCATGGGCCTAAGAATGAGTGAACATAAAAAATTGATAAGCTAGAATAGTTGGCCCAAGACAAATAGAAATTGATGTTGTAAAGATAGTCACGAAAATTGACTTTAAGTTAAATCTTAAACCAAATTGAATTCCTATCTTCCCTACATACAAGTCTAAGTTCATTTTTAGCATTCCAACACTACATGATGAACATCACAAATTTAGATGAAATCTTGGCCATCCAAGTGAAGTAGATGATAGCCATTCATTAAGATCAAATCTTAAACATTGGATAAAGCTCAATCAAATCCTCACTATCCAACCTATATATATATATATATATATATATATATATATATATATATATATATATATATATATATATATATATATATATATATATATATATATATATATATATATATATTAATTCATCTTATGTGCACCATTTACAAATCTCTACACCATAAGCCTCACATCAACTAAAAGAAATTCTCTCTACACTAATAGCAACAACAACTTACCAAACCAAAATCTCCCAAGGTGAGAAATTATGTTCCTCTTTTCTTTTGTGCTCTAAGTATAATTTTAGTATTTAAGTTGCATAATTTTCTCCTATACCATATACATAAAATTCGGCTACATAAGGGTGTTTGTACAAGATGTAGTTTTGATGTTCTTAGTTTAAATAAGGAGATTTGATTAGAAAATTAAAGGATCAATGTGAAGATAGATAAAGGAATCATGAAAAATACTTAAGTATTACTAAGGGAGAAATTCGGCCAAGATGGGATATGAACAAGGAAGTGTTTTAAATTCTAATTGAAGGTATTTAAGGTTATTTTAGGTGAAGAAAAATGATTTGAAAGAGTTAGGAATAATTTTGGGAACTTTATTTAAGACTTGGAAATCCTAGTAGCATAAACTTAGTTAAAAAGAAAACTTAGTGTTCTAATGCTGGATAATGACAATTGAATGATCATATATATTTTATGTTATGTTAAATTCACATTTATGCAACTAATTTGAAGATTTGATGAGGAATTACAAGTTTTCTCCAAATTTGACCTAAGAGGCACAAGTTAGGGTTCTTATGAATAAGAGTGAATTAATTCAAAATAATTAGTGGGAATTGATTGCTTAGGTGTTAATTTGATGAATCTATAGTCAATTTGAGGTTTGAAAGGGAAATTGATAGTTTTCCCCACATTCTAGGAATTCATGGATCGATTTGGGAATTTTGAGATTTAAACCAGAAATCATGAAATTGAATAAGGAATTTAGCTTGGAAATGATTAGAAATAAGAATAAATATAAGTATGAATATGATACTATTGATACACCTCTATTATAAGTTGGAATAATAAAATAAGTATAAGATGAATAGGTTATAATTGGTAACATCATTAGTTACTAATTGATATATAATTAAAATGATACAGGTGTAGAACATCAAGACAAGGAAAGAAAATTGCTCAAGACCGTGAAGGACACTAAATTAACTAAGAGTGAACACTATTAGGAGCAAAGAAGTTTAAGGTGTGTAATTAATAATATGATGTAATTATGCCTTATTGTTTGCAACCATTATTTGAATTACCATCCTTTGACATGTACTTAAAGTGACATTGAATATGTGGTTGCCCATTGATTGTTGAGCTTTTGGAAATCCATATCTTTCTTATGATATTTGACCATAATGAGTCTCTATTATTGGTTCTATGTTGTGCTCAAGGATGATAATGATTGATATGTCAAACTATTTTCCATTGAATTCCTACTATTGACCTTATATGTGTCTTTTATTGATACCCATGATTAAGTAGAAATCCTTTCTAGTGTAAGGAAATATATTAGACTTTGTGCACTTGGTATAAGCCCACTGGTAAGGTGAGAGGACCCAACCTTTATTAGGGGAAAATACCTAACCACAAGGCCTAATTAGTCTTACATAGTGTGATACATATCAGTAAGCAAGGCTCAGGCCACCACTCTTTAATATTCATGTGTGGGAAGCTTTCCGCTTCTAAGACATTACTATTAATGTATTCTAAAATTCAAAAATGACCAATTTTGATTAATATCACTCCATTACTATCTTGAACCTATCCAAGTGATAACATCTTATATTGCCTTCATATTATTTTATATTATTAAGTACTCACTGAGCTTGTCTCATTCCATAGTTATTTAAAATTTTTTAGGTCAGGGTGACTTATTTACAAGGTAATTTTTGAGCTATGCTTCTCCGTTTAGGACTTGCTCTGTTAAGTTGAGATGTTTTCAGTTTTTGCTTGTGTTACTTTGAAAATAATCGATCTAACACTTCATGGTACTTGAAGGCTTAGTATTAAAATGTATTGTGTTAGAAAATATTATAAACAAATGATAGTAATTGTTATATGTACATATTTATGATAGTAAGTAAGAATGTATGAATAGTATTTACTAATACTTAATAATGATATTCCAATCAATGGTCGTGAAATGGCATTAAAGTATGATAGCTATAAATGAATGGACAAAATAAAAATAGAAATGGTAAAGAGTGAATGGGGTTTCAATCTTGGGATAGGTTATAAAATGGAATATACTAAATGATAATAACTTCAATGGGGTTCTACGAGTTTAGATGATCTTACATCTCCCTAAGTTCTAGGACCATCACAGCCTAGAAATTGGGTCATGATAAAAATAGACGTTAGAAATCAATGAAAGTCTATTAATGTCTGTAAAAATCTATCAATATCTATAAAAAAATTTAAAAATAAAGTATTGAAAAGTGATTGATTTTATAAACTCTACAAAAGTCATTAAAATTCCATGAACTCTATAAAAGTCATTCACTTAAAAAAAGTCTATAAATATCTTTAAAAGTCTTAATTGAATACACCCTCCTAAATGCAAATATAATTGTTCTCTAATTTTTATTTTGTTAGTTAGTTAAATTCTCTGTTTACAAATTATAATCCACATTCATTTTAGCATATGATTAAAGATTTAAGCTTTTTTTTTATTATTTTATTCTTATTATAACAACTAATAATATTAATTATTATAAAATAATGTAATTGATTATAATTATTCTAAGAGGTATATTTGTAAATATAATAATAAATTTAACTTGAAAATGAAAAAAGACTATTCTTTTAGACATTCCAAAAAAATATAAACCATAATTTAAGAACGAAAACAATAATTTTCAACTAAATCTTAAAATGCTTTGAGATGATAATTGAGTAAATATATGTTGTGTCTTAATGGCCGTTCAACAATACAAAGCATAGTCAACACTGTTTGATAAGGGGTAAAATCTAGATATGTGATTTTTGCCTAGTTGGGTATGGATGACCTTAAGGCCACTCTCTCAAGGAATTTAATTACACTTGGATAAGTCCAATAAGCTTTTGCACAAGTGGAGTCCATGGAGGTCCAGCTCATCATTCTCGCATTAGCCAGAGAGGACTTGCCGGAGCACTCATTTAGTTAAACTTCTTTAGTTGTGAACTCTCTATTAACCAAAGGCCCGAAGGCGAATAATCCATATGGCATGAAGAGCTCCACACCATAAAAGTAGCTTGTCACATCCTTAGTTCCAGTCCAATTATCCCCTTTGTTGGCCCTTATGCAATCATCAAATGTCTCCAATGACTAGTTGACACATAGCAGATTTTCATTAGCTGCTTGACTATCCATTGGAGTAGTTCCTTGAGATATAAATTTTACAGTCGCAAATTCATGATCACCTTTGATTCCTTCTTTCTGATCCTGAATGGAGGTCGTGATACTGGCTACAGATCTTACTATCTCTCTTGGCTGAACTGTATGGACACACAAAATAAATATTCCCTAGATACACCCCCTTTTGGCTGAACTGTATGGATGGAAGAATAGAAAAGTTTTTGCAACTATATATTTAGTACAAAAAATGAAGAAGATGAACATAAGTTATTATCTTAGAGATATTGATTTGAGTTCATATGGTGATGACAATATGGAGGGGTTTTTCCTTAGAGTGTTTGGTGTAATATTTGCAAAAACAGTAGAGATGAATAAATATTTTTACTTATGTATGAAATATTGAATGGTGAGGATTTAATCATACTTATTCCAATGGCTAGGATTTAATCAAAATGGATGGTTATGATTTAATCAAATTAGATGACTAAGATCTTATCTAAGTTGATGATATTCATCATGTGGTATGAAAGTAATAAAAATGCATCTAGACCTTATGTAGGAAAAGGAAGAATCCAAGTTGTTTAAGGATTGGACTTAGTCAATTTTGGTGGTTACAAAGTCAAATTTGGTGGCTAGCTTTTCCTACATCAATTTTATCTTGACTAACCATTTATAGCTCTAGAAAAAATTTTATAGTCACTCATCCAAGGGCCTTGTGGGTTGGCTATCAATGGGCTTGGGCCTTGGAGTCCAAAAGCCCATTAATAAATCCATATATGCACATTTGATACTTAGTAACTTAATAGATTTTTCATTTCTTTACTTTCACTTTGGTATACATATTTTTACTTTCTAATTTCATTACACACTCTAAACATTATTAGATAATTTTATTCACTTTATAATGAATATTTACTAGCCCTTTAGTAGCATTATTCAAGTAAATCATGTAGACTTATTAGGTCAAACTAAGTTTGACTTCTATTTTACTATTGTAGTTTTGATTAAAATCAATTTCTTATGTCACTATTATTCTCTCTAATGACTTAGGAGAACATTAGATATTATATTTATTTCCATTCACTAGCATTTTAACGTCATATCACAAAAAAATAATTAACTTAGTAACATTAAGTCAAACTCGATTTGACTTTCATTTTACTATTAAAATGTTTATCAAAATTGATTTCATTTTTCATTCATTGTCATATTGTTCATTAAAATCACTTCTTATGATATTCTTATGGTTTTTAACATGCTAGAAAGCCTTGGATAGTACAATGCATGAACATTATAGTGTCACAATTTCAGCAAATAGTTCACTTAATCACATTAAATTCCTTCCGATTTCAATTTAATTTCACCATCACAATACATATTGAAATCAATATCTTATAGCACCATTGCTAACTCTAGTGAGTCAAAGAAACCTTAGGTATTATAGAAATCTTTCGAAATAATATCTTTCCATTTGTGAATCATTGAAGCCTTATACATGTGATATCGAAGCTCCTATTGCAATGCATATTGAAATTCTTTTGATCTCAATACTTTAGTTATATGAAATCCCTAATAAGGGAATTATATATTAGATGCAATATAATGAGATACTTAATATATTTAATTTATAAGATTCCGAGTATTTAAATAGAAATCCTTGACTAATGTGGATGATACATTAGACCTTTTGTATATAATAAAACCTATGGAAAGCATGAACGTATCTAGACCTTAGCTAAGAGAGGTTTGATGGTTCTAACCATAAAACATTATCAGTCTTATGATTTTATATGTGATGTGGGACTAATACATAATACAACTGTCACATCCCAACCTTATGAGATACGACAGTTCTAGAACATGGGGAGACATAAGGTCACCCACGCCCATAGAACACATTAACATATAACAATCACGGCTAGGATCTTACCAAATCTCTTTCATTTACTCATTTAAAACATTTAGATGAATACCATAAATTGCGGAAGACTTAAAATAAACTATTACATATAAAATCCATAAGGAAAAGAATATAAATCTCAATAAGTATCAATCAACATTCCTGGAGCATCTAAAGACAAGACTTTATAAACATAGTATTATTGATAACTCGGACAAGGAATTCCCCAAGCGAAGTAGAATGCTTGAGCCATCACCTTGCCTCCTCGCATTTGCTCACATGGAACCATACAAGGAAAAGGGGTGAGATAGATGATCTCAATGAGTAAACAAAAAGGCACATACGTTATCACATATTCCTTTGAAAGGAAACACATAGCTTATACACATAGTTCATGGTTTATAACTCATGAATCAGGTTGCAATTTAGCAAGGGTTCAATTTGGCAAGTTTGCAAAAATCACACTTATAACACGTAGTGAGTGAAGGCTATTGCTCTATCACTCGAACACATAAAGGAGAGGTGGCCTTATACCAAATTCCAACTCCTATCACGTAGAAGGCGTGAAGCTGATCAGACCCTATGGCTAGAACCGCCCCTTCTAGTTGAGGTGGATAGACTACCCCTATCCATCGGGTTAAGACCATGTGCACAGGTTCCGATGATTACCCGCATCGGCACGAGGATTCTGCATAAAGGGTAAAGGTACCATAGCTAGAACTATTGGTAAACACAATTAACAATATCACATAAGGCAACAATAACATGTACTTCAATAATAATAGTGGTTTAGCTTTCAAACAATGATCCAATGAAAGTGTAGTTCCAGAAAGAATATAAGTTAGGGTGTTAATCACAAGAAATTCTCATTGGATAAACAAAATAGTTTTGGACCAAATATCCTTTGGCAACCCAAGCTTGACAAAGAAATCATATAATAAAATTAAAAATGGAAGAACTTGGGTTTCAAAGATCACAAAGGTTCACATACCAATATATCACATTCTTATAACACAAAATGATGTTGTTCACATTTGTAACAAGAACATTGTGTTTACTCACCTTGGGGTTCGTTTGTTCCTAATACACGTAGTCCCTTTTGCACTTCTAAAGCTCCTCAAACTCTAACATAATATTTGATTTAATACTTAGTATTTATTTACTCATGATGCTCCTATCCCATAACTACCCATGTCCATTTAGCATACACATTAGAGTTCACTCATAGTTGTACTCATCACTTGCACATATCACGTTGACTTAAAAGTCTTGTATACTTAGGCCTTATAGGCTCACATGAAAACACATTGCAATCATATCAATACCTTTTTAAGGTCATCACAATATTATTACCTCAATATCAATTCACTTATCAATTATCTTAGTTCACTTTACACTTTCATACATGTCAACTTAACAATTAATCCTTCAAACATCATGCTTAACTCTTATGATCCCTTTCACTTCATTAACTCATCACCATATGTTCATCATCAATTTATCATAACATCTAGTTCCATATTTCTCAACCACATTTGCATTCTAATCACAATATAAGGTTAAGATACCTTAAGTATACCTTAAGTATACCAAAATACATTTAAGCTTATCTAGGACTATACCTTTAATTAACATCCAATTTTATCATTTATTATACATACATACATGTCAACGATCATCAAAACACATCACATAAAATTTATAAACATTTGGACAAAATTGTTCATGTAAGCCAAATGCATCATTAAGGTAAAAACCAAATTCTTCTTCTTTTCGTGCTTTCCGTCGATTTCAGAAATATGTAAAAACATGGTTTGAACCAAGATTTTTCATGTAAACATAAAAAAAATCATTTTAGAACTTAAATCCATAAGAATCTGCCACTATTGGTGTTAGTAATATATAAAAATTCAATCTTTTGCATTATAGTGCACAAAACCATAAGTTTTCTTATTTTTGGTATTTTCCGGTCATTTCAGAAATATGCAAATAAGTTGTTTAAACCATTATTTTTTATTCAATCATTGAAAATATCAGTTTAGAACACATTCCTTCATGAATCGGCAGCCATAGATAGGTTTATACAAAAAAATTTCCAAGTTCAAAGGCTTAGGTGAAAAATCATGAGTTTCCGCGCTTTTCGCGAATTTCGTTCATTTCAGTGATAAACAGACACATGATTCAAATCATTATTTTTCATCTAAACAAAACAAATATCATATTAGAACACTTATTCATACAAATTTGCAGCCATATATTCATGAAAAATAAAATTTTCTAACTTTCAAGTTCTAACACGAAAACCTTGAATTCCTTTGTTTTTCGAAACTTTTCAGTCATCACAAAAATATGCAGAAATATTATTTAATCCAATATTTTTCATCAAAACAATCAAAAATTAGTTTAGAATATAACCATGCACAAATCACCCCACCCCACCCCGCGCCCCCCCCCCCCCCCCCCCCCAATGATGTTTATGCAATAAAATTGTGATTTTAAGTTATAGAATTCACCTTTGGAGAAATCTTGCAGAAAGAATCGTGTTTTCAGTAGAAAATAAATTTTTTCACCTAAAAGTTCTCTCCAACATAATTGAATCTGTAGAAATCAGTAATGAAAAAGTTCAAAATAATTTTCCCATAATTTATTTCATAGAAATCAGTGTAGAAATTGAAAGAGAATAAAAACTTACGATTACGATCACGAAATCGCGAAACGGAAAGGTGTTTTCAATATTTCGGTAGAGAGAAATATTTTGAGAGGATTTTCTATCAAAATACAGAAAGAATAAGAGAATGGCTACTAGAAACCCTTGTTTGGCTGAAATTTAGAATATATATTAGGGATGGAGTGGAATTTCCACTAATACCCTTAATGAAATAGGTTAGGAGGATTTTTGTATAGTGGGCTTTTCCTTTAAATTTTCGGCTGAAATAGATTTAAAATAAAAAGAATATTTTTCTTATTAATTCTAGAACATTTCCCTTAAAAATATTTATTTAAAAATATTTTAAAAATACCCATAAAATTATTTTATGCTTAAAAATTGTCTTATGCATGAAAATCCATTTTATTTAAAATAAATTCTTTTATGTAAATGCACTTCATAAAAATTATTTATTTCACAATAGCATCACATATTACGCATATTAAAATTAATTTAATATGCCACATACTCATCAATCACTTAGATCACAAATTTTCACACAAGCACACAATTAACCTTATTAGTTCTAAATCAAGCAATTTATCACGAAAATTCCTAGGGTAGGTGTGGGTTGTTGCATTCTCCCCCCCTTAAAGAAAATTCATCCTCGAATTTAAATCCTTACCTAGTTTCTCTTGAAAAACTGAGGATACTTCTATCGCATCTCCTCCTCCGCTTCCCAAGTGCACTCTTCTATCCCATGATTTCGCCACTGAACCTTAATCATGGTTATCTCCTTATTTCTTAACTTCTTTACTTGTTGATCCACTATAGCTATCGGTGACTCCTCATAAGATAGTTGTTCATCTGACATAATGTCTGGAGGTAAAAGAACGTGCGATGGATCTGACACATATTTTCTTAACATTGAGGTGTGGAACACTGGGTGCACATGCGCCAAAGTTGGAGGCAGGGCAAGTCTATAAGACACTTCTCCAATCTTATCTAAGATTTCAAAAGGACCAATGAAACGAGGTGATAATTTTCCTTTCTTGCCAAATCTCATAACTCCTTTCATTGGCGAGACCTTTAAGAACACGTGATCTCCTACGGCAAATTGGACTTCCTTTCGCTTAGGGTCCATGTAACTCTTTTGCCGACTGAACGCCGTCTTCAGTCAATCTTGAATTATTAGTACTTTCTCGGTGGTCTCCTTAAGCAATTCGGGCATTTCTACATGCTTGTCTCTAGGTTCAATCCAACAAATCGAAGAACGACATCTTCTCCCAAACAATGCTTCGTATGGCGCCATACCAATGGATGAATGATAGCTATTGTTGTAGGTGAATTCAATCAAGGGTAAATACTTATCCCAGCTACCGCCAAAGTCCAAGACACACATCCTTAGCATATCCTCAAGTGTCTAAATCATTCTTTCAGACTGGCTGTCTGTTTGAGGTTGAAATGCCGTACTAAAATCTAGTTGTGTTCCTAACGCTTCTTGCAACTTTTTCCAGAACCTTGAGGTGAATTGGGTTCCTCAATCTAAGATGATAGAAATCGGTATTCCATGCAGTTTTACGATCTCATCTACATACAACTGCATATACTGAGCTACAGAATATGTGGTCTTAACTCCTAGAAAATGAGCAGACTTCGTCACTCTATCCACTATGACCCATATAGAATCATGTCCTTTGGAGGTTCTAGGCAAACCAACAATGAAGTCCATAGTGATGTGCTCCCACTTCCATTCAGGTAGTCTAATCTCTTGTAGTAATCCTGAGGGTTGCTGATATTCATACTTGACTTGCTGGCAAATCAGGAGGATGCTACAAAATTAGCTTCATCTTTCTTCAATCCAGGCCACCAATAATTAGCTTTCACGTCATGGTACATCTTAGTAGTTCCAGGATGTGCGCAGTAAGGTGTCTGATGTGCCTCCTTTAATATCCTTACCTTTAATCCATCCACATTAGGCATGCATACTCTATTTTACACTTTAAAACTCCATTGGATATCTCAAACTCAGGATTCTTTCTGTCTCTTGTCTCATCCTTCAACTTCATCAAGTATGGGTCCCTATCTTGCGAATTCCTTATTTCTTCCATTAACTTAGATCTTACTTGGAAATGAGCCAATAGAACTCTTGATCCTCCAATCTCCAGTCTCAATCCTTGATTAAATAATTCCTTTAGTTCCTTCACAATCAGCCTTTTTCTCACATCCACATGGGCTAGGCTTCCCATCGACTTTCGACTCAAGGCATCAGCCACTACATTCACCTTCCCAGGATGATAGAGAATCTAATAGTCATAATCCTTCAATAGTTCAATCCATCTCTTTTGTCTTAGATTGAGCTCTCTTTGGCTTAAGATATATTAAAGACTCTTATGATCCGTCTAGATCTCACACTTCGTCCCATACATGTAATGTCTCCAGATCTTTAAAGCGAACACTACCGCAGCTAATTCTAAATCATGAGTAGGGCAATTCACTTCATGTCTCTTTAGTTGTTGTGATGCATAGGCGATGACTTTTCCATTTTGCATCAAAACGCACCTAAGTCCTACTCTCGAAGCGTCACAATAAACCGTGAATCCTTCTTCTCTTTCTGGTAACGTCAAAACTGGAGCCAATACCAAACACTCCTTGAGCTTCTGAAAACTCTTCTCACAGGACTCTTCCCAATTGAACTTAACTTGTTTTCTTGTCAACTTGGTCAATGGGGCTACTATCTTAGAAATTTCCTGTACGAATCTACGATAATATCTCGCCATGCCTAAGAAACTTCGTACTTCTGAAACTGTTGTGGGCCTTGGCCAATTCACTACTGCTTTAACTTTCTTAGGATCAACTTGAATTCCTTCCTTACTTACTACATGTCCAAGAAAGTTGACCGACTCTATCCAAAACTCATACTTAGATAACTTAGCGCAGAGTTAGTGATCACGCAACATTTGAAGCATGATCCTCAGATGTTCTTCAGGTTTCTTCTTTATTCTTTGAGTAAATCAGGATGTTGTCGATGAACACAATCACAAACTTGTTAAGGAATGGCTTGAAAACTCGATTCATCAAGTCCATGAAAGCAACAGGAGCATTCGTCAAACCGAATGGCAAAACCATGAACTCGTAGTGTCCATATCGAGTACGGAAGGCAATCTTGCAGATATCTTCTCCTCAGATCTTTAGTTGATGATATCCATACCTTAAGTCAATCTTGGAGAAGTGACCAGCTCCCTGCAGTTGATCAAAAAGATCATCGATCCTCGGCAATGGGTATCTATTCTTCACAGTGACTTTGTTAAGTTGACGATAGTTGATACACATTCGGAACGAGCCATCTTTCTTCTTCACAAACAACACTGGAGTGCCCCATGGTGAACTGCTTGGTCAAATGAAGCCCTTATCGAGTAGGTCATGCAATTGTGTCTTTAACTCCTTCAGCTCCATTGGTGCCATAAGATATGGCGATATTGATATCGGTTGCATACTGGGTAACAGTTCGATGTTGAACTCGATCTCACGATCAGGGGGTAATCTGGGTAAATCTTCTGGAAAGACATCCATGAACTCGTCCACTACTAGAATGCTCTCGTCTCGCATGGCAGCTTCTTTACCAATGTCAACTACGTGGGCTAGATACGTTTGGCATCCTTTCCTTAACATCTGCCTTGCTCCTAAGGCCGATATCAAGTTCAGAGGATTCTCATTCCTATCTCCTTGGTACACAAACTCCTTCCTATCTCTAGTTCAAAACTCAATAAGTTTCTTCCTGCAGTCGATACGAGATCCATACTCATACAACCAGTCCATCCCTAATATCACATCGAATCCTAGTACGTCCAATTCTAGCAATACTACTGGAAGTGTTTGTCCATTAATGTCTACATCACAGGCCTTATACTCATACTTCACTTCCATCACTTCCCATAAAGGAGTTGCTATTACTAACGGTTCACTCCTCAATTCCTTATCTATACCTAAATACTTAGCAAAACAAGGCGACACAAAAGAATGGGTAACACCAGAATCAATTAAACATTTTGCGCTAGAACTTTGGATGGGGATGATACCTTCTTCTTTCAAATCACACTAGATAAATATTCCTCCTCTGACTATATTTGATATTTACATAAGTGATAGAGAAAATCCTACCTTTCTTGCTATTCTGGTCTATATGATAGTATCAAAACCTTAAATTCCTTAATATACTTCAATTACTTCATACCATATACTTATGCATATATAATGTAACTGATTTATTTCATTCTCCTACTGATCATTACTAACTGTCATTTCTCTTCCTATGACATCAATCACAATTATCATTTAATAACTCCATATAATTCATTTATCAAACTATAGTAACATGTAAGCATAACATTATACCTATCGTTCTTTAATCTAAGTTGGATCAAAACCTAGTCCACTTCTCTTTCTAATCCATTTAACTCCAATATCAAAATGTCATACTTAGCATGTCTTTAACTTTAGCACCCATCATATAATGTCACATCATAGGACATATATCGCCTAGCCTATATCACATATCATGGCATGTGTCAAGTATCCTAGTCATGTAACACATAACCTATGGCATAATAGGCTCCTCTATTGTCTAAAGTCAATCATTTTATAGAATCAATCCATACTAAGTCACTAAGTAATCAAATAATACTATTCATATCATATAAGTCCTATACCCCTAAGCCAACTATTACCATCTACTAGTGGAAGTCTCAATTATGTCTCTTATTTCTTCGTGCATGGTGTGCACTTCTTGCGAAGATGCTTGCTCACTAGAGCCCTTAGTCGGTGCCCTTGAGTTGGATCTTTCTCTTGACCATATAGGTGCAGAGGCAGCATTCGATGCGGTGTCCGATATAACATCGTCATTAGCCCTAATGGATTGGGCAACTATGTGAACCTTCTTTTTGGGAGGCATTCTGTCTATCATAATAAGGGAATTTAGTACTAATCCTCTATCCTAACCCATTTAACCTCCCCTTTATCCTAACACACACAATATCACGCATTTACTATGTCACATCACTAAGCACATTTCATGTATGAATCACATATCACATAGTTTTGCACATATCACATATCATAATCATATAGCATATAGCATATATCTCATAATATCACACTATAGCATAATAATAAAGGAAATCATCTCATCGTAGGTAACTTAGGCAATCAAGGAAAATCATTCATATCATATAAAGTGCTATGCCGTTATGTTGATCATCCTATCTACTCGACCTAGTTATCGTGTCCACCTCCAGAGTAATCAAAAGTGATATGGCCACTGCTGCCACATCGGTAGCAAAGAAGATCTCTATCTTGGTAGCGATTAGTTGAAGATGCAGACCTCACTGGTGAGTAATCTCCTTTATGCTCAACAATCCCTGACCTAAGCTGCTCCATATCCTCTCTTAGTGCATGAATCATACCCTCAAGATCGGTTTTTCTCCTTCAAGTACGAATAGTTATCCTCCAATTTCTGAACCTTACTATATACCCAATCAGGATCTAAGCGCTCCTCAGGGTCCTCCTCTTCGTCAGGGGTCTTTTCTTTCATGGGGCGAATCATAGTTACAACTTTCTCGAGCATCTCTAGCCAAGTCCTCTTACAAGTCACACGGGGTGCTTTGGGTCGCGGTCCTCGAGCAGGCGTAATCTTCTTAGTTGTTTATCAGAAGAATCGTAAGGCAAGCAATAATAATAAGGATTACTAAAATCTATTAGGATTTCGCGGAACTATGCTAGCGATAGACTGCAAGTGACATGACAGGAAAATTCCTATGCTCCAGGATTTTACTTAAGCAACTCATATAAAACAAGCCTAAACTAGACTTTTAAAAACTACTGCTCTAATACCACTTTTGTCACATCCTAACCTTATGAGATACGACGGTCCTAGAACATTGGGAGACATAAGGTCACCCATGCCCGTAGAACCCATTAACATATAACAATCATGGCTAAGATCTTACTGAATCTCTTTCATTTACTTAATTAAAACATTTAGATGAATACCATAAATTGCGAAAGACTTAAAATAAATCATTACATATAAAATCCATAAGGAAAATAATATAAATCTCGACAAGTATCAATCAACATTCCAGAAGCATCTAAAGACAAGACTTCATAAACATAGTATTATTGATAACTCAGACAAGGAATTCCCCAAGCGAAGTAGAATGCTTGAGCCATCACCTTGCCTCCTCACATTTGCTCACCTGGAACCATACAAGGAAAAGGGGTGAGATAGATGATCTCAATGAGTGAATGAAAAGGCACATATATTATCACATATTCTTTTGAAAGGAAACACATAGCTTATACACATAGTTCATGGTTTATAACTCATGAATCGGGTTGCAATTTAGCAAGGGTTCAATTTGGCAAGTTTGTAGAAATCACACTTATAACACGTAGTGAGTGAAGGCTATTGCTTTATCACTCGAACATATAGAGGAGAGGTGGCCTTATACCAAATTCCAACTCCTATCATGTAGAAGGAGTGAAGCTAATCAGGCCCCACAGCTAGAACCGCCCCTTCTAGCTAAGGTGGATACACTACCCCTATCCATCGGATTAAGACCATGTGCACAGGTTCCGATGATTACCTGCATCAGCACGAGGATTCTGCATAAAGGGTAAAGGTACCATAGCTAGAGTTATTAGTAAACACAATTAACAATATCACATAAGGCAACGATAACATGTACTTCAATAACAATAGTGGTTTAGCTTTCAAACAATGATCCAATGAAAGTGTAGTTCCAGAAAGAATATAAGTTAGGGTGTTAATCACAAGAAATTCTCATTGGATAAACAAAATAGTTTTGGACCAAATATCCTTTGGCAACCCAAGCTTGACAAAGAAATCATATAATAAAATTAAAAATGGAAGAACTTGGGTTTCAAAGATCACAAAGGTTCACATATCAATATATCACATTCTTATAACACAACATGATGTTGTTCACATTTGTAACAAGAACATTGTGTTTACTCACCTTGGGGTTCGTTTTTTCCTAGTACACGTAGTCCCTTTTGCACTTCTAAAGCTCCTCAAACTCTAACATAATATTTGATTTAATACTTAGTATTTATTTACTCATGATGCTCCTATCCCATAACTACCCATGTCCATATAGCATACACATTAGAGTTCACTCATAGGTGTACTCATCACTTGCACATATCACGTTGACTTAAAAGTCTTGTATACTTAGGCCTTATAGGCTCACATGAAAACACATTGCAATCATATCAATACCTTTTTAAGGTCATCACAATATTATTACCTTAATATCAATTCACTTATCAATTATCTTAGTTCACTTTACACTTTCATACATGTCAACTTAACAATTAATCCTTCAAACATCATGCTTAACTCTTATGATCCTTTTCACTTCATTAACTCATCACCATATGTTCATCATCAATTTATCATAACATCTAGTTCCATATTTCTCAACCACATTTGCATTCTAATCACAATATAAGGTTAAGATACCTTAAGTATACCAAAACACATTTAAGCTTATCTAGGACTATACTTTTAATTAACATCCAATTTTATCATTTATTATACATACATACATACACGTCAAAAATCATAAAAACACATCACATAAAATTTATAAACATTTGGACAAAATTGTTCATGTAGGCCGAATGCATCATTAAGGTAAAAACTAAATTCTTCTCCTTTTCATGCTTTTCGTCTATTTCAGAAATATATAAAAACATGGTTTGAACCAAGATTTTTCATGTAAACATAACAAAAATCATTTTAGAACTTAAATCCATAAGAATCGACCAATATTGGTGTTAGTAATATATAAAAATTTAATCTTTTGCATTATAGTGCACAAAACCATAAGTTTTTTTATTTTCGGTATTTTTCGGTCATTTCAAAAATATGCAAACAGGTTGTTTAAACCACTATTTTTCATTCAATCATTGAAAATATTAGTTTAGAACACATTCCTTCATGAATCGGCAGCCATAGATAGGGTTTATACAAAAAAATTTCCAAGTTGAAAGGCTTAGATGAAAAATCATGAGTTTCTGCACTTTCCGCACATTTCGTTCATTTTAGCAATAAACAGACACATGATTCAAATCATTATTTTTTATCTAAACAAAACAAATATCATATTAAAACACCTATTCATACAAATTGGCAGCCATATATTCATGAAAAATAAAATTTTCCAACTTCCAAATTCTAACACGAAAATCTTGAATTCTTTTGTTTTTCGAAACTTTTCGATCATCACAGAAATATGCAGAAATATTATTTAATCCAATATTTTTCATCAAAACAAATCAAAAATCAGTTTAGAATATAACCATGCACAAATCGCTGCTGCCACCCCCCCCCCCCCCCCCCCCCCCCCCCCCCCCATGATGTTTATGCAATAGAATTGTGATTTTAAGTTATAGAATTCACATTTGGAGAAATATTGTGGAAAGAATCATGTTTTCGGTAGAAAATAAATTTTCTCACCCAAAAGTTGATTCAAACAGAATTGAATCTATAGAAATCAGTAATCAAATAGTTCAAAATAATTTTTCCATAATTTATTTCATAGAAATCAGTTTAGAAATTGAAAGAGAATAAAAACTTACGATTACAGTTATGAAATCGCGAAACGGAAAGGTGTTTTCAATATTTCGGTAGAGAGAAATATTTTGAGAGGATTTTCTGCCAAAATACAAAAAGAACAAGAGAATGGCTGCTGCAAACCCTTGTTTGGCCAAAATTTAGAATATATATTAGGGTTGGAGTGGAATTTCCACTAATACCCTTAATGAAATAGGTTAGGAGGATTTTTGTGTAATGGGGTTTTGGGTATTTGAGCTTTTCCTTTAAATTTTCAGCTGAAATAGATTTAAAATAAAAAGAATATTTTTCTTATTAATTCTAGAACATTTCCCTCAAAAATATTTATTTAAAAATATTTTAAAAATACCCATAAAATTATTTCATGCTTAAAAATTGTCTGATGCATGAAAATCTATTTTATTTAAAATAAATTCTTTTATGCAAATGTACTTCATGTAAATCATTTATTTCATAATAGCAACACATATTATGCATATTAAAATTAATTTAATATGTCATATACTTATCAATCACTTGGATCACAAATTTTCACACAAGCACACACTTAACCTTAATAGTTCTAAATCAAGCAATTTATCATGAAAATTCCTAGGGTGAGTATGGATTGTTACAACAACATATGCTCCAAATTTCCTTACAAGAGAGTATGCAACGCTTAGTCGCTACTCTATTTTCTTACAAGGAAAGCACTTCATTTCCAATTAGTCGATTTTTGCTAACATATCGAATCAATCCTTTCTTATCAATATGATGCAAATTACTTGGGACAAAGTGATCATTGTGCTACTTGTTTATATATATCTTTGTGAATAATCAAATTAATTTTATTGTTTACTATCGTTGATCACCTAAACTTGTATACTTTGGTAGAATATTATTTACTCATTGAGTATATCTCACATTGTTTTTATTAAGATTTGTCAGCAAATTAAACGCTTGGCAAGACAACTCTCGAGTATCCTTCTCCACTTGAAAGTTGCTAAGCAGTCATAGTAACTATATATATATATATATATATATATATATATATATATATATATATATTCACTGAGTATATCTGACATTGTTGTTATTAATATTTTTCAGCAGATTAGATGCTTGCCAAGACGACTCTCGAGTATCATTCTCCACTTGAAAGCTGCTAAGCAGTCAAAGTAACTATCATATATATATATATATATATATATATATATATAAGTCAAATGTTATCTTAGAGCTCCATGGATACTTTTGGGTTACAGTATTTGGATAATCTTAATATGACATGTATATAGCAAATGGATATGCTAATGATATATATTTATAATACTTGATATATGTTGCACGATATGAGATGTCTATTAAGAGAATGAGTAAGTATATGTGTATGCATATGTGATGATCATTGAAATATTTGAGTTCGCATATGAAGTGTTGACATATAGGAAATTTGTAGATTGAGATCTTGGACAGATAGTGTATGTGTTATGTGATGATGGTTTACATTGTATGATACTTTATGGATGGATAGTAGTTATGGGTTATACGGGTGGTTGGATATCAAAATTGGAAAAGAAAAACAAAAAAAATGGTTTGAATTGAACACACTAACTAAGAAACATTTAATTATAATTACTAAGCCAACTTTAGTTCCCTTATTGCTTTATTTCCTTAAATCACTTCTTAGCCATTTATACAAGTTAAAAACACAAATTTATTGTGAGCGAATCTAATCGAACTTGAATTTTCAGATTCAAAGTTGAATCATTTTTAGGTCTACAAAACATATTTTCAACCAATCCGGGAATGAATAAGTTTAGAAAAATTACACTGATAATGACATATACATATTAGTTTAATCTTATTTTTCAAATTACTCGTGGAAATTTTATTTTCAAAATATATTTCAAAAAACTGATGATACGATCCAAAACTTGCAATTCAATTCAAATTCGTTTGAATATTTAAGCCGATAATTAACTCGATCAGTTTACAATCTGAAATAAATATGCCCAAACCCACCTGGAAGTGTTGTTACCCTTAATGACCGAACTTAAGTGACCCACCTACGTAACCTGACCATATGCCACCTTCAAGTACATATTTTATATAGTGCAATGGATTATGAAAAAACTTTTGCCGATACCACTAACATAGTCTTATTTAATAATTCGAAAGATATTTTAACTAATGTAACTCTTATTATTTTAACTAATATGAATATTTCTTATATTCCTTTTTTAACCAATGAAAAAACACCCTTCTTTACTCTTATATTCCTTCTTCAACCAATAAAAAGACACCCCTCTTTTACTCGTGTTATTATCACATTGGTTGGGTATGTACTCTGCGATATAAATGTGAACAACTAAAAATTCAATAGAACAATGAATTGAAAATTAAATCCACACATATCCATTATAATCTCCTAAATATTCTATAATGTCAACTCATGTTTCAAGCTAGACAGCCTTTGAAACCTCTTCTAAGAGCAGTTTCATTCAAATTCTTTCCTATGAACACAAGCTTGTTCATTCTCTTCTCGTCAGGTCCCCATGGTTTCCCCGGGCAGCCATCAAATGTAGAATGCACGCCCTGAAAGAAACAGGATCAAGTAAAGTGGGTTGGTAAAACAGAGGAACTATATTTAGAGAAACATAGATGTATTATTAAAAGAACATTGAAATCAGAGTCACATGAAAAAAGTGAACCTGAAAAACATAACGCTGATCAGAATCTGTCACTGATAAGACACCTTTCATCCTGTACAGGTCCTCGTCTTTTTCTTCAATTAATCTTTCAAGCCAATCATTAACCTGCCCCCATAGACAACCAAATATTATGCAAAAATACTTTTTTTTTTCTTTCAAATTAAAGGTTTGATATAGAGAAATTTGAAGCAGGCTCAATTAATACAAGAATCAATAGTGTCATCACTACAATAAGCCATGCAGTAATCAGGGTACACAAGGTGGATATGAGAAACACCTGAAAGTCGCACAGAGAGAATTAACGAAGTCATCTGTAATTGTCTGTGCAACTTCCATAGCAAGTCGATCTATTACTTAGAAGCCTGGAACCAAAGAATTTATGGTAACCAACCCCAAGCTGGAAAAGGATTCACCAAATCATTTAGGATTTCATTGGATCATTGCAGTTAAATCATTAATGAGGGAGACAGGTCTAGGCATACAAGCTGCTCCATCAACAATGTGGCTAAAATTACACCAACTAGAGGAAAAAAATTTGTTCTTTTAATAGTATCCACCCCTATTAAAAGAATAAAATAAAAGACCAAATGCATTTGAAAGCTCCATTGCTTTTTTGAAATGTATAATTAAGTCCCTCTTTTTTATAAATCAATTCACAGAATCTTTTATACATCGAGTACATTAGCCCACTTTGCGTAGATCAAGTGCAAATTAAGTGAACAATATTGAAAATGTAAGAGAAAATCATATTATAAAATCTTCAAATTTTCTAACATTGTAAAATCTTTTAAACTCTTATTTTTATCTTTTACTGCTTGATTTCATTCATAAATTCACTCAACTTGTTAGCCTCGCTACACCATACGACACATCTTTCATAGTTATGCTAAGCATTCCCTTAGGTAATTGGAAGACATTACAACTTCTACTCCAGAAGCACAGGAAAGCAGACTTGCGCAGGTAATTAAATGAGTAAAATGGGGAGAGAGAGCAAATGACCAGTAGGGCCAGAAAATAAAATAGACCAAGCAATCAAGGCAACAGGAGGGTGTGTGGGTGCTGGAACTCAAGCTAGTGCAGGAACTGCTTCTCCTCTCTGTCAATAAGGTGTTTGGTTTAGCTGTTAGGAGTTGGCTAATAGCTTTTTGACTCCCAACAGCTAAATCTATCCATTTGGTAAAAAAGTAAAAAAATAATAAAATAAAATAATAAACAACAGTTGCTTGGGCTCCCAACAGTTATCAGCTGCTATTTAAGGATGCTGATTTGGAAAGCAATCAGAATTTTTAGCAGCTGATTAAGCAGCTTAAAATTTCTGCTGTTTAAGCAGCTGGGATCCCAAACAGCTGCTGATCTGAAAAGCAATCATATTTTTAACTATCAGCCATCAACTAACAGCTATCAACTACCAGCTACCAGCTTCCAGCAACAGCTAAACAAAACAAGCCCCAAATATTACAACTTCAAAATAGCAAATCTTCTCCACCTAATAACCCTAGTAGCTGCTGCTCACCTCAACACCACCATCATATTTCTTTCCACATCAAACTCCATAAAATTTTGTAGCTCTCTCTTTAAAAACATGACAGTAAACCTTTCTTTGAATATACACTATTAAATGTCTCTAAAATCACAACAGCAAACCTCCTTTATGTGCTCAAACTCAAAATACTACATTGAAGAGCAAGTATTCAGGAAGATATAACATTAATTAAAGCCTTTAGATCTAAAGTTTCCCAAGAAGAACCATAAGAAATTCCAAGAATTTTTGTTAGAATTACAGAAATTTTACCCATATTCAGATATTTTATCCTTTTAACTTAGTCAAACTCTCTGTCACTAGTTTTCCTAATTTTATGGTTCACTTACAAGTGGTTCAGTTATTCTAGGACTAATATGTTAGCAGTATAAAAATATTGGAGTCTGTTATCTAATTTAAATGCATATAAATTACTCTCTTTATGAATAAAATTATACTCAGTTCTTATGGTCTTGTCTTGCATATTACATGTTTGATAAAAGTTCTCTTTTTTTCTATTTGAATACCAGTCCACTTTTTTGAGTGATTTTCATCTTGCCTCTATCATCCTAACAGTTGTAGAGAGAAGATTCTTGCAATACTAGAAGCTAATATCTAGTATCACAGCTGGTTGAGATTCTTGCAATACCATATTTGGTATTGCAGCTGGTGAAGAAAGATGCCGGCCATTTCATTTATCCAAGGAACTGGCTGTGATGTCTAGAGCACAAAATTAAGACTTCATCTCCTAAGAATTATGGGAGCTGGTAGATAGAGGTTATATTGGACCTGGAGTTTCAGCTAATGCCCTCAAAGACTTTTAAGACAAAATCATTGGTCTCATAAGTTTTTAGTTTGGATTCAGTTTCAATTTTGTTCAAACCAAATATTTTGGTTTGGTTTAACATATAGGTAGTAACTTGCCCATAGAACCTAAACTGCAACAAAATTGAAAACAAGAAAGGAAGATTTCCTCCTTGTTCTATCAAATAACTAATCATCATGAAAGCACAAGGGCCTTCAGATGTATTTGCATAAAATCAATTATAATGTTGAGGGTGTGTGCTTCATACATACATACAGACATGCATATTTATATATAATACATCTATGCATTTAGGAAGCCATCTAGTGGCTTCATACTTTACCTCATCAAGGTCCAAAGTTCCCTCAGAGACGATACTGACACTAGAGACGGTAGAATCATGCATATGGTCATGCTGAGATCTACAGTCATGGTGATGATGCGCCTCATGATGCTCTGCAACATCAAACCATTAGGATTAAAATACATTGAAATTGCTTGAGATGCATCCATGTAAAGCAAACTCTAAATGTGAAAAATAGAGGAAACACATTTAAAATAAATTATGGCTATGAAGAGTTGATGTTATTAAAAAAATGAAACAGAAAAGCAATTGATTTAGATTCTGGGAAGGTTTTTCTAATAGCCAAGGTAGCAAGAAACAAAGGCTACAATAGATGAACAATTGGCATAAGAGAACTCATGTACCAATGCCACAGCCTGGATACTTCCAATCATCCAAGGGAAGAGGTTCACTACAATTGCATTCCAGAAAAAACTTGTACTAACCCTTTACTATCTCGCTCTATTTCCGGGAAGTAAGCTGGCAAGGATACAAATAGATAATGTGAAATAATGAAGCAGAAAAGCAATTAATTTAGGTCCAAGAAGGTTTTCCTTAACCTAGTAGCAGGAAACAAAGGCTACACCAAATGAATCATTGGGATTGCAAAACTTAGGCCCTAATACCTAAGAGGTTCCTTCCAAAATAATTTAACAGGATGAAGTACACTATGAGATTGTGGGTAAACTAACTAAAATGGCCAGCACACATTCTTTCTTCCTTTCATGCAGAAATATCGCATGCAATCCATTATTTCTTCCATTCATGCAGAAATATGCGACAATACACGTTAGTATGTATGTACACTTGCTCATGCATAAATCTATCCAACACAGGCTTGGGAGAATATAACTTTTTGCCCAAAAGACATCAAAATCTAATAAAAGCAACAAAAGTTGGCGACAAGTCAATTTACAACAATCTACCATATCTAATGAATCCCATAAAAAAATCTCCAAACATCAGGGTAGTAACTTAAATAAGACACTTTCACAATACACATTGCTAGTAAAAATTATAACTGCCAAATTAAGCACTTGCTAATATGCAATTGAATTGAATGTGAAATTTTACTTGAAGTCACAAATTTATATTGATACCTCTTCTGCCATCCACATTACAATCTTTTAATGCTGATTAGGGAAGAAATAGAAATTATTGCAAGAAAGGAAAAAAGAAAGAACAAGAATATAGAAAAAAGAGAAGGAAAAAACAAAAAAGGACAACCTTGTGCTATCTCGTGTTGATGCACTGCACAACAGGAATTTTCTATGTGAACTTCTGAATCAATCCTGCACAAGTCAAAACATCACAAAACAGGAGTTAGCATTCTGCTTCATACATGTATATGCTTTATAACTTTTAACTTTTCTACCAAAAAAAAAATCCATATAAATCACATAACTATGATAAGCAAATAAAAAGAATCCAAATATCACATAAGAAAGTTATAATTGAAAAGAAATGAATTGCTAAAGAAAGATACAAGCGGATTTCTGGTGAAGAAGTGCAGAGAAAAACCTTTCAAGATCATATCCTCCTACTCCCAAGACAAAGTCCATGTCAACAGATCCATACTTGGCTAACACAATTGGAGCAATAGCATTGATATGCTGAGAAAATCCCAAAACATAGAAGGTATAAATTTTAATGATACATTCATGGGAATATATAAAATTTGCAAACAAAAATGAAAAAGACCAGTGTTAGAAAGTTAAGCCACTCATTTTCTGTTGATAACTTCCAGTTAAGTTGCCAAGACAAGAGTTATGAGATCTGGAATTAGCATCTTAAAAACATCTCAAAAATAAGGAATTTTTAAATTTTCATTACAACAGGTCTGACCACAAAAGTAAAATGGAGGCTTCTGTTCAGGAAACAAATTGATGATTCCAGAATCTCTTACAATAGTACAGAGATAAACTTGTACATTTTTTAGGCACCACGTACACAATATAAATAAATTGGAGTGAGCACTAGCCTTTTCAGTTATATGTAAAGAAATGCTCATAAATTCAGCTTGTCACACGGAAAGCAAAGGAAAATTACAAAATTACTCCTTTCCTCAGCTTGGTTCACTAATAATACCATCTAATTGAAAAATAAAGATGATAAGAAGAAAAGAAACTCCAAAATAATATCAGCACAACTGGACTGACTTGCAGAAAACTGAAGATATAACATCTTCAGAAAACAAGGTTTGCAGAAGGAACTGAAGATATAACATCTTCAGAAAACAAGGTTTGCAGAAGGCTTAGGCGGTTACTTTTTCTCTTCCTTTCTTTATATCTGCTGAGAAATGTGATTAATGTGATAAGACAGATCTTGTTACATAACCCACATCCCTAAACAATGTACATTTATTGCTGCTGGCATTTAGAGAAAATGGATTGCATGTCTCCATCTGCATCTGGTTCAAGACTGACAAGTAGCTCTAGCCCATCACAATTGGGTGCCTCTTGATTTTATCTATTGGTATGCATAAAACAAGTTCTATTAAACCATGGAAGCATCCTTTTTTAAGTATAACCCTCATATGCTGGTAAGAAGTCAATTACGACTTGAAAATCACATCATTTCATGATACTATGCAGTAGCTTCTTACCAGAACATGATATGAAATGAAATCACGTTGTTAAAGTGTCACATTTGACATGAGTAAAATGTGAGTTTTAACATGTCTGCCAAAAAATCTTTCCCCTTCTTCTTGATGCAGCTGTTTATGCACTCGCATGCCTCATCAGAAATTGCATGACAACAATATCCAAAAAAGGTTATTAGTGCCCCAACTTGATGCAACCGTTAGACAGATTTGAGATAAAATATAAAACTTATTTTAATATTTTAAAAAAATAAAAAAGGACCAATCTCTAGCAAACCCGTCCTGCAATATCCTTCTTTTCATGCTTATTCTATCCAATTTTCTTTATTTAAGCCCAATGCAAGATGACATGCAAGTAAAACCTTACCTTGATTCTCTTTGTCAATCTCTGTAATTCAGTCTCAGACACCAAATCTATCTGCCAAAACAATAAAATAAACAACTAAATACAGGAATCCTGAATATCCTCATAGTTTTCAGAAGCAATTGAAAGTATCAGGAACTGGAACAGTATGCCAAAGTAGTAAATTAACAACTACAGGACAACACAGTCAAGGAAGAAATTAAAATGTACCTTGTTCAGTATGACACGATCAGCATAAGCAATTTGTTCTACTGCCTCATTCACCACAAATCTAGGCTTAACTTCATTCAAATGTTGCATGGCATGTTTGGCGTCAACCATAGTAACAACTCCATCCAGCTTCACATGATGTGAAACTACATCTGACATGAAGGTTTCAATAACAGGGAGTGGCTTAGCTAGACCTGCAAAAGGGATTCCGTCAAACAGCACACTAGTAGAACTATTTTGTACTATATTAAACGCAGTTTCTGTGTTAATTTGGAAATTTTGCTTCAACAAGTCTAGTAATGCCAATATAAGAAACATACATTCCATAGGAGGAATGAAAAGCACAGTTATGAAACTACAGTTCTCAAATTATTGAAAGAAAGTTGATAATTTGGACTATTAACAGGTATATTGGATCAAGACTTTTAAAGATTTTAAAGGATTTAAAAAGTTAGGTGGTATTCAATAAAAATTTTTAAAAACTCTATAGAAGTGAGAGGACATAAAATAATGACTTTTAAATATTTTAAAAAAGTTTTCAAAATTCAATAGGTATTAAATTATAACTTTGATAGAATCTATAATAGTAAGGTGATATTCAAAAAATCATAGACTTTTATAGACAATAGACTTTTAAATACTTTTAATGACTTTTTGTATGATAGTATAAATATAAAGTCTCAAATATTTTCTTTCGCTCCCTCTCAAGATTTCAACAGACTTTCTTTTCTAAATATTGAAGCGTCAATCGCAGAGAAAAAAAGGAAGAAGAAGAAAGCGACCTTGAACCTTGAAAATTAACGACTAGTATTTCTCTAACCTAATATTATTTTCTTGATTAATTTTTCTTATAGCAATAAATATCTAGGTTTTCTATTGTTAAATTATAATTTTATCATTAGTCATAAATGATTTCTATTATTGAATATTGATTCACGATTTCTATGTATAAAAATAGATTAATCAACATTGATTTTAACATTAGTCATTCATTTATTTACTTTTACATAAAATTCAAAGCATGTAAAAAATAAAATATATTAAAAATTATTTATCATATAAATAATATAAAAGGGCAACAATGGAAGAAAATGCTCCAACACTGATGGAGATAGCATTGGTCATAAACAATTTCTATCATTGAATATTGATTTACGACTTGTTATTAAGACTATGTATAAAAATAGATTAAACAACATTGATTTTAACTATGATTTCATGTAAGTCTTGTCGTTAATGAACATTGATTGAAATTGAAATTTTTTAAGTATTCTTATTTTATCATATGAGAAATATAAATTTATTACATCAATATATATATTTATTAATTAAATCAAAATCAATAAAAGTTGATCAATGTCTATAAACGTTTATAAATGTCTTTAAAAGTCTTTCAAAATAAAATCTATGAAAGTAATTGACAAATTCATAAACTCTATAAAAGTCATTAAAAGTCTACAAACTCTGCAAAAGTCATTCATTTAAAAAAAGTCTATAAATATTTTTAAAAATCCTAATTGAATACAACCCCATACAGTTCTCAAATTATTGAAAGAAAGATGATAATTTGGACTATTAAGAGGTTCAGGACTCTAAATAAAACATCATAGCTGAGTGGAAAAAAGGATAAAAGCCTAGCTCACACGCCACGTTGAACAAATAAATTACGCGAAAGTTTAAATGAATATAATTTACCTGTGGTTTCAACAACAATGTGATCAAAATTGTCTCTTTTTTTCTTAACCAACTCCAAAAGCATTTTAACAAGATCTCCCCTCACAGTACAGCAAAGACAACCATTATTAACCATAATTATATCATCACTGGAAGAAGAATGGCTAGCGACCAATGATCCATCAATATCCACCTCACCAAACTGCAAGGACAGTAAATAAAGCAAATAAATAAATAAATAAAACATATAGACCAAACCAATCTATCCCAATGTTATCAGAAAGAGAGAGCAACTAAAACTAAAGAACAAATCCAGAAGAAATTTGCATAGACCTCATTCTCTATGACTGCAATACGCTTCCCATGTTGAGCCGTTAGAATATGATTCAGAAGGGTGGTCTGCAATTTTATTAAACGAAACACGGGAACAGAAATAAAATTATAACAAATCAAATAATTAGAGTCAATACTGCAATTAGAGTACCCAAACCTTCCCAGAGCCAAGAAAACCAGTGATTATAGTGGCTGGAACGCGATTATCCACGCTGAGAGCAGCGGCACTAGTATTACCTTCTTCAAGATGTAAATTGAATTCTCGGGAAATGACGGAATGGATATTTCTAAGGAATTTGGGAAATAGCGAAGATTTGAGGAGACTAGGCTGTAGAAGTTGATAGAGGTTGTTGGATGATTTTCTTGAGAAGAAGAACCTGGGGGTGGCAACCATTTTATTGTGGGAAAAGGAAGGGAAGAAAAAAGAGTGTGTGTATCCGAGTGGGAACCTAAAACCCTGTTCCTGTTCAAGAGACAACCGAAGCGGAAGAGAGGTTGAGGCCTGAGAGGGCTTTTCAATTGCTCTCAGTTTTATACTAATTAGGAAAGCAAGTACCAATGGCGTGTTAATTTTGCCTATGGTCCTTTTGATAATTGACTTATGTACTTATTAGTACCTTAATTAAAAAAAAATAGCTACCAAAAAAATACCCGTATTATATATAACGTTTGCTTTAAAATACTTATCACAAATTTTTGTCCAAATGATCGTTAACCTTCATATGTGGCAACCCATCTATATATTTAACTTATACAAGTAATCCATATCAGCTCTATCATACCACATCAATCTACCAACTTTCCTTATCTTCTCTCTTTTTGTGCATGATCTTTGATTTCTTGATTTTTTATTTTTAGTACGGAGAAATTCTCAAGGATCAAGCCCTACGTTCTTTAAGAATCCAAATTCTTGAATTTTAAAACTAAACAATAGGAATTCAGAAATTTGGGTCTTAAGTTTTTAAATGCAAAAATTCTTTGAATCCTCTGATCAAACTCCTAATTTCCCTTGAATTTCTTTTTGTTTCATGGAATTATAGTTTATCAATCCTGTCTTTTGCACCGTTGCCTCCCTATTACCATCACCATTGTTATAATCTGTAACTCCTCTCAAATCCTGACTACCACCACCACCACAATAATAACAACAACAATCACCACCTCCTCTACCTCCAACATGGCAAATTGAAAATTATCCACAGCTAAAATGGGTAATTCTCCATATTTAGACTACAATTTAAATTGATTAAGTAGAATTTGCAAAACTCATTTGCTAGCATGAGAGACCCATGAAGGATGGAGGATTTCTAAGGTAAGATTTCGATGGAGAAACCGCCGATTTAGACTATAAAAGGAAGAAGTAATATTATGCTAACCACAACTGAAAATTTTAACAGTAGCAAAGGGTCATGGTTGTTTAGCAAAAACAACTCTGTTTTGGATTAAGGCTTGGTAAGTAAGAGCGCAGTCGATGATGAAGATGATGGGTGAGAACCAATATAGAGAGTGATAACCGGTGGTGCTGTTATAGCAGTGGTCGTGATGGTATTTGTTTCAATAGCAATTGAAAGATTTTTGTTGATTTTTCTTTATAAAGTCTAAAAGAGGTCCTAAGCTAGTGGCGATGGTGAGGAAGGCATCAACGAGGTAGGGCGGAGCTGTAAAAGAAGTAGAGGTAGAGGTAGAAGAAGAAGAAAATTTGAAGAAGGAGCAGAAGACAAAGTAGCAGTGGTAGCTAAAGAAACAAGACCATGATAGTGGTGCTATTGGTGGTGATGGTGATGGTGATGGTGATGAAGATGAAAAACACCAGCTTGAATAGAGATGGAACCCATGTTTGGAATTATGGAAATTGGAAGGATTGTAATAGTAATTTCTAGTTTTTATTCTTTCATATTCATCCAATGCGTCGATAATTTTTTAATTTGTTTCTTTGTTAATTCTCTATTATAGCTTGTCTTGCATTTACCAATCTGCAATTTTTGTGAGCCTGTTATTGATTTAGCTTATTAAAGCAAGCCCATGTGCAAAAGAGAAATTAGGGGTTTTGGTGACCTAACATGGCATTAATACATTATGCAAATATGAGGTGGAGTGACACATAGGATTTCCATTAGCTATTTTAGCGGAAATATACACAAAGTATTTTAAAGTGATCGTTACATATAGTCTGAGTATTTTTCAATAGAATTTTTTAATTGAGATACCAACAAGTGCATAAGTTAATACTTGAAGGATCATAGATAAAATTAACCTGAGTATTGCCATAAGCTTTTAGCCAATTCTATATGTAAAAACTAGACACCCTTCTTGTTAATAAGATCGTTAAATGGAGTTTCTTCCTCTCATTATTGATTAGAGTTCAATTCTTAATATCAACATCCACTAGGTAAATCGAGCATTGGTGGGTACGATTCACCCAGAAAGGTAACTTAGTATTGGTTGATATCAAGGATCATTTTAGTGGACCAGACTTCCTCATGTTGGCTTGAGTTTATAGGCCTATAAGATAGAGAAACAAAGTCAAAGAGGCCAGATCTTGTGTCTAGCAAAGAATCTCTAATAATTAAGTCACTGTGAGCTTAGATCGATGGTTGGAGAGAAGGATATTTCTATTCTCTATGGCCTGATTATATTTTAGTTAAAGAAAAGAGATGAAATAATATAAAGTTCAATCTACCTGAGTCTAAAGCAAGTCATTTCCTTTTATAGCTTGTTTGGATTGAGTGTAGGGAAGGGAAAGAGAGGATAAGCAGTGGAAGGGTACCTTTATACCCTTGTTTGGAAAGAACAAAACAAATTTTTTAGAAGTGTAAGGAAGGGTAAGTCTTACCCTTCCCTACACTTCAATGCTCAAGTTTTCCTACACCCCAAATTGGGATTAAAGAAGGGTAGCTAGACATTTATTATATTTAAGTCCCATTATTAATTGCTTTTACCATTCCATTATTACATTTTCATTTTTCCTCTTTCATTATTTGCTTTACTGTCCCACTTCTTCATTGTATTAGCTATTTCTCTTCAAGTTAGTGTTCTTTTAATATTTTATTTTTCTGTTTTTTATTTCATTGCTGTATTTTTTAATTTTATTTCTCCATTTTGTTGAAGACCATACATTCAGTTATTGGAATTTTTTATTATTATTATTTTTTCACTTTACAAATTGATTGAGCAACGCTTATTTATTCTTTATGATATAAATAAATAATAACATATTTAGAACCTTTTTATCTTATAATTAATTTTACTAAGTTAAGAAAATTTAGAAAATTGTAGTCAGAATAATAG
>CANTUT010000729.1:0-5000 GCA_947687605.1 Reutealis trisperma | reverse complement strand
ATCCTATGAGTGAATTCTAGGGTAGAAATGTAATACCCCAAATTTTTCATTAGTCATGGTAGACAATTAATGATTAAATGAGGAGAAGCATTAATGGTGAAAAATATATGAATAGAGACTTGCTAGACTATGGCAAGGTTAGTAACAAAAATGAAGAAATACTAAGGAGTGACCATAGGATCAAGGTGATAGTTAGGAGGTGATAAAGATAAGGAGAGATATGACATGAAGAGGATTACGCGGACTACGTAGCAAGCAAAAATAAGCAAGTGGATTCACCTACTTTCGCAAATAAGTGAGGTGAACATAAGACGAGTTGTATACGTAAGGTTGTAATAGAGGACCTCATAGAATGCAAAGAAGACTATGCGAACTTGGGATACGTGAGGTTAGAGTAGGACATTGTCCTAATATAAACATATGTAGTGAGGAAGAAATTGTACACTCAATGATAAGGCTTCCGTATTATAAGAAGATATGAGGTAAACTAACGGTCAGAAAGTCTGTATAAGAGGATTTAAGCTTTTAAATTTTAGATAGACAAGCTTGTTGAATGGGAAGTCCTCTACCCTGACAAATCATTTACCATACTTTTTCTTCCAAGATAAGTTCACTATTTTTAAGAGAGATTTACATTTCCAATAAAATATTTTCACACCCATTGCTGACCAGCTTTATGTCAAATCATAGCTGACACCCTAATTGGTCTCTTATTTAAAAAGGCCTTATAACACTTCAATTTCATTTTTTTTGAATAGTTACTTTCTTTCTCTCTAAAGATTTATAATCTAGGATTTTTTCTCTGAATCTCAAAAGGAAAACTAAGTCCTAAGAAGCAAAAAGCCTCATTTCTCTAAATCTTCTTCTAAGATAGTAATTGGTTCTACGCTAAACCCAAAAACAAAAAGGGTAAATGACTCTTCTGATATTTTTAGAAAAGCTCTAAGTGGATCTAGAAGATAGATTGGTAGATCTAGTGATGACAAAGGAAGATAGGATAGATCATGAGGAATATCCACATCTAGGTGATGATGTCTCATTCTAGAACAATAAGAAAGTTGACGAGGTGCCATTAATGAAGAATTTAATGGTGATGATAGGATCTTTATTTGATGATCATGATTTTTGCTCCTATAGGAGATGGTATCTTGAAGATGGAGGACTCAAGGCAAGGAAATGGTACCCATTAAAGCCCGAGAATCTAAGAGCTCGAAAATAAACTTGAGGGATACTATAGAGCCTAAACCGGAGGATATAACAATGAGGTAAGGTTATATGAGTGTATTTCTTTAAGTTTCTAAGTTAAGAAATGCATAGCCTCTAATTGAAACTTCTCATTGTTTAAGTATTCATTGAGATCCATTCTTTTGATCTCTTCAGATTCATTAGTATTATTGTCATCTTCACCTAAGGTGGGTAACGATTGACAATTTATTTCATTTTAAACTTTACCAAATATGCAATTCAATGAGATCATTTAGACTGAAGCTAATCATAGTTAGGCAACGTCCTTAAGACCGAGCTAATCTATTGTAAAAGTTGAAAATTGAATGTAATTGAACTACTCTTATGTAAGTAAGGCCATTTGCTAAGGTAAGGTACAAAAAACCCTTTACGTTTGGTGATAAATTCCTAAACTAAATTTTGGAACAAAAATATTGCAAAATGACCTATTTAGCTCATTGAAGCACCTGAATCAAACTGTCTGGTTAATTTAAGCACTTCAGTCAAACAAAAAACTTAACACCGGTTTATAATTTCTTTAAAATAATATTTTCTATTTTAAAATATTAAACTATTTCTATTATTTATTTTAGTATAATTAAAAAATTTAAAAATTCAAGAACTGTAGTGAACAAATCTAGAACATTATATATTTTTTTAAAAAGGAGGGGCAAATTTAAAAAGGAAAATATGAAATTGAATTTGTAATGCTATCTGAAATTGGGGATTAGGTTCTAATAGTTATCTTTTACAGAAAAGATATATGTCATTAAAATATTAAACTATTTTTATCATTTATTTTTGAATAATTAAAAAATTTAAAAATTCAAGAACTTCAGTCAACATTCTTAATTTTTTTAAATATATTAGTGAAATTGATAAAAAAAATTATATTATCTAGTATAATATTATAATATTCATCTCATATTTCATTTTATTTATTTCATATTTCAAATTAGAATATTATTTTTTGGGTGGATTAATTAGAATTAAGTATATAATTTTTTTAACTTTATTAAATGAGATTATTGATTATTTTATTTATATTTATAATTTTTTTAATTATGAAATTGAGACATTTAAAATTAAAATTTATAATTAACTTAATAAAATAATATATTAAAAATATTAAATAGTTTCATGTAAAGTTACGGACATTATTATGGGGTTTTCTATTATGGAGAAAATAGTTATTTACATTAATTTTTATACTTTTATTAAATACAATGAATTAAGTTAATACAATATAATATACATCTAATAGGAAAATTTTGAATAATTATTTAAAAGAAAAAGAAAACCACCAACTTTTTTTTTTTTTTCTCACGGAAAATAAACATACAACTTAAAATATTAATAGGAAACCAGAAATTTTTTGAATGGATGGTACGTGGCCCAATGGTCTAAGGACTTTTAACCGACACAATCAGTATTATAGACCCCAAAAAATAAAAAATAAAAAAGCAATGAGCACTTGGCCCAAGTCCAAGGGAGAAAAAGATAACCAAGTTTAGCTGTTAATCTCTTTGGGCTCCTAAGTCGAAAAAGGGTTGGGCCTATTTTTATGGGTTCAAAATAACAAGGACTGTTTTACACAAAAATGTCAAAAAAATCATATATACCTTTATTTTTTTTCAAAAATATACTTTTATCAAATTTTTATTTCAAATATGTCCTCCTGTCAAAGGTATATTGTAAGTATATAAACAAAGAGACCTTTTTAAAAATTTCAAAAGACAAAAGGATATTTTTGAAAAAGTTAAAAAAACGATATTAAATGTAATTACTTCAAATAAAGAAGGGGCTTTCCCCAATAACTAAAGGTCCACAGTAATTTTAGAACATGTTTCATTGCTTAAGAAACAAAATCTTGGGGTAATCAATACTAACCCAATCCAAACATTTCATGAATGTCTTGTAATGTATTTTTCTTTTCTGAATAAACGCTCTATTTTATTAATTTGAATTATGAAACTTGTAAATAAATGGTTCTTTTTCGTGAAAACTTAATTTGTTATTATTTATTATCATACTTGATAATTTTGATGTTGATAGTTAAATGTAGATTGGACAATTGATCATACATATATATATAATATTTGTAAATATATTTATATATATTTTCTATATTTGAACATTTTTGCTACGTTTTATTTCCTATATTTTTTAAAAATACTATCATTTGGTTTCTCCATTTCTATTTCTGTGCAGTCTAGGATCTCACAACTCACAAGGAAATATAATTCTTAACTTGTTGTTTGAGGCTTTGAGCTTCCCTAAAAAAAAGATACTCAGTGAGGTTCAAAACCTATTAATTAATCAAAAGGAAGAATAAAATGCATAGAAAGTTCTACAAAAATTAAAAGAAAGTTATGTGTAGAAGTCCAACCTTATTAATTAATGTCAAAGGAAATTAGGTGCCACAGCAAATTAAAATTTGCAAATTTATAATTATAAGAGTGCTCAATTCTAATTCTGCGAACTAAAAGAATATTATCATTAGATTTTGAGCTTTATTATTCAAACTGTGAAAATGCTTATTGAACAGACTCCTGCCTTACCCACTTAAGTTTATACAACTGCTAGTTGACATTTGAAAATGCTTCAACTCATTTCTTTAAGGCGGAAATTGGTTTTGACTAGCTAATCTTGTTAATCTGTTAAAGAAATCTAATTTGCCAAATAAGTGGTAGATTATTATTGAATGGCTATTTGATCCACCTAATTTTGAAATTAAATGAACCCATTTCACTTTTCTTCTCAAAGTTTTTTTTTTTTTTTAATTAATAGTTATGTTTGTCGTATTAAATTTACTTACATGATTAAGTTGATATTAAAAATTTTTAAATGCCAAAATTCATTTTTTTTGTAGTACGACTCCAACGATCGAATATTGTTAAAAAAATTAAAAAAAAAATAGACTTAGTAAATCTATCAAATTCTTCTTTATTCACAAACTAGTAGGTAATTTAAGATTTAAAAAGTTTAACGTACTATTAAGTAATAAAATTGTTAGAATAGTGATTGGATTTTTTTTTTTTTTTGTGCTATTATTACTAAATGTTATTGTAGATTGAAAACTACTATAGCCTATAGGCAAATTGTTTTTCCCCTTTGATTTATAATGTTATTAATTAGTATTGCTGCTCTAGATATTTGTAATGCAAGATAATGTACGCATGTACGTGTATATATATTTATATATATATATATATATACACATACATATACACACACATATCTACATATATATATATATAGACACAAAAATACTTATATATATACCTATATATATATGTGCGTGCGTGTGTGTATCTAGGCATACATACATACATACATATATGCACACACACACACACACACACACACACACAATATATATATATATATATATATATATATATATATATACAAACACACACAGATGTATATATGTATACCTAGATACACACACACACACATATATATGTGTGTGTGTACGTATATGTGTATGTATATATATGTGTGTATGTGTATATATATATATATATATATATATATATATATACACATACGTATATATATACATATATATCTTTGTGTGTGTGTATGTATGTGTGTACGTATATATAAGGTGTGTATATATATATATACATACAAACACACACACACACACAAACACACATATATATATATATATATATATATATATATATATATATATATATATATATATATGTATGCATGCATGTATGTATGTATGTATGTATATATATATATACATATATGCACACATA